>PVIC010037109.1:0-18232 GCA_004025085.1 Thryonomys swinderianus
TCTGTCTCCAAACAGTGGCTAAAATCTTGTTCACTGCCTAGCCATATGCACCTTTTTGATTAAGCAATATTTTAAAGGAAGCATTGCAGAACAGGGCACACAGTACCCTGATGAGATCTTTTTATTATTAAACTAAGAAACTCTGTCCCAGCCCTCATCATAGGTATTCAATTCAGTTTATACAAGCTCACTGAAAAACTTGACGAATTGTCTTTATTTTTTAACTCTAAAGAAGTTCTCATTACTATTATAAGTCAACTTATTTCATAGTGTATATGGATATATACATGAATTATATCCTATATATTATTTTTAGTTATAATGCATGGGGAGCCAATAATATGTGGAAGGCACATATCATCTCTTTTATAGGTAGTAAGCATGACATAAATAGATAAATGACTCACTGAAGGCCACATATCAAGAAAAACAGAAAGTCTAAAGTCATACAAATTTACTTCACTCTACATTTTGCTGCACCGGGCATAGCATAATTTATAACAACTATATGCATCCATAGAATATCATAGAATTAGATTAATAAATAAGTTTAAGCATATACTCTATTGCTTGTTTTCTTTGCCAACAATCTTGTGCACAATTTTAAGACACCTGAACATAGGTTTGCGATTTAGTGTTTTTGAAGAACAAGACTTTTCTTACAATGTTTTTAGAAGAATCTACTTTTAATTCCAACAAACAGCTAGTTTTTCTGAAGGATCTGCAATAATAACACTAGCATTTTATGTTAAGGCTCTTGAGACTATAAACAAAATAAGAATTATGTGGCAGAATTCAAAATTATGAAATACGAGTACAAAATTTAGTAGCATAGACCTAAAAAAGTCATTTAAAAGATTAAAATGATACAGATTTCAATAGATTTTCAGTTTCTTTCCAGTAATGAACTGTCAGGTCCATTGGAGCCACAAAACTCTGCCTGTAAAGGATTCAAGTGAGAAACTCTTAGACACAAACTGAGAGGAATGCCTGGGAAGCCAGACAAAGGGTGCTGCCAGAAAGAACCTAAACAACTTGATATGGGTAATCTATATACCACTTGGTAGTCATAGAAAAATCCCATTTTCTCATGAGCTCAGAGAAATAAGTCTATCTTCCATTATTTAGTTTTAAATATTGACATGATATCTTATGGAGAGAGGTTACAAGTTCAATCTGGTTTGAAAAAGAATCATATCCCCTTTAAATTCACTGGCATCTCTGCATTTTCTTCTGGTGAACTTTTAGGGAGGAAAGACACAGAACCTGTCATTTCTGTATGCTAACTACCCTCCTAAATTGGAGAACCTTAGCTGGGTACATCTGCGCAACCATCACCTTTGGCAGAAAATGCTGATTTTGTAACATAATCAGTCAGAATGAATCAGCCTCTCACCTTTTCTGATGGTGACACTCACTGTGGTCATCTAAAGGTCTGACATTTTATCTTCTCATATCTTATACATTCTCTTACATTCTGGTCTCAGGAGTCTCATTTGGGTCCACTTGGCCTTGACTTACACTCCACAACCCAAAAACATTTTTTCCTATGAAATATTCATTAGGTTGTGGAAGAAAAACTTCCCTTATAGTTTTGTTCTTTTAAAATGAAGAGAGGAATCTCTTCTCCCCTAGAGAATTCAATCACCTTTCCTTTAAAGATGAGTAGTTTCAACAACCAAAGTTTCTTTTTTTCCTCCTGTTTACTGTGCAACTTTTTTAAATCACAGAAAAAAAACACTCAGTTAAAAATCAGAACATGTGACCTTGAATCTAGTCTCTGCCACCAACTTGCTAAAGTGACTTTTTCCTAGTCTGCCCTGGATTTTATTGACCATTATATATAAATCAATATATAGTCAGTTGTAATGTAAAGTTAGAAAAATCATGTAAAAACAAGTAGACATACAAAATGTGTAAATTTTTCTAGTTAGATATATAATTTTCCTGGATGTTGTTACTGACCTTTTAATTTCTCAGAGTTCCCACCATATTAACAAAAGGCTGTAGTAAAATATATACTGGGTATATGAAATATGTACTATTCACTGCATGCTACATATTGAAAACATTATATCAGAGGTCCATTATTTCCTCCACATTTTCCCAAAGTAAGCCAAGATTGACTTTCAGAGATTAATATTTTATATTTTCTTACTCAGAAATATAGATTCAGAATCCTTAGTAATCAAACACAAGACGTGGCTGTGTCTGTTACAGGAAACTAAAATTTAATTAGGAAGAACATCTTTCCTAAATCTTTCACCTCTCCCCAGGCCCCATCATTTTCTCACTACTCGACTCTCATAATTAGTTCTCAATAGCTATATAATGGATGATGAACTGGTTATACATTTTAAACATAGACATTGAATGTTCTTAATGTCAAGAAGTGTTTATCTTATCTTTGTTTAAGGGAGATTTGATTTTCTACAATTATACCAGTAAGGAGAACTGGTGGAGAAGGACTTGAGTGTCTGTAATTTATTCATTAAAGTAATAAACCTTATATTACCACAGGGTGCTTGATTTTCATGAGATAGGTAGCCACCGATTATTATTATATAAATACTTGTATTAGAATTTCTGTAATATTGTAAAGAAAAGATCATTTTTAACTGAAAAATCTAGGCAGAGCAATCCCTGAATCTAGTTCAATTAATCTACAGAGAAAGGCTCATAAAAGTGGCCTAACTCATGGAGTTAAGAAGGGCTTTGAAAATTTCATGATTAAATTGTAAATAATCGAAGACTCAGAAATCTCTTAGGGCACTCATGTACTTATACTACAAATATGGTTCAATCCCCAGTACTGGAGAAAAAAAAAAGAGAGAGAGACTTTCTCATTATTAATACAAACTGGTTTTCTCCTGAGGAATAAATAAAGCTACTGAAGAGACTGAAGACTCAGAAAATACAACTGAATGTTTATTTGTGTTCAGATTCAAAAGAGACCAGGTGAAGTTTGCAAGTGTAAATACTTTCTGATAATCACAAGCAACTAAAAGACTCGAATCCTGAGGTAATGTGGAGTTAAGAAATGTATACAATGCAGACTTCATTATGTCATTATCCTGGTCATTCCAGACATCAGGCTCCCTATTGTGGACCCTACTATTTTAAATATAAAGATAGGGCAAGCTGATCACTAATACATACAAACTGAAGTTTTCCTACAAATCTGAGTACAACTGTCTGCTTTTCTTTCTAAAAGTTATACTATTTTTATTCATTGCTATTGGTAAATATCACTCACCTATTAAATAATATAGACTTTAAAAGCTGTTAAAATTTCATTTTGATAGCTACTCTTGATGTATGTCCACATTACTCTGGTGGCTACTGACCTCACCCCCAGCAAATCCACAGGATGATAAAGAGACAGGCCCAAAGAACACTGCACACACTATGGGTCTGAGTCACAGTTGAGGAATACTGAGCTCAGGAAACACTCACCCTTTCAGGCTGGCTTTTCTCAGGTATATAGATATTTAAGAAAAACAACCTATCAGGCCAGAGATTTAACTCATTAGTTCTAGTTTCTGCCCGGCAACTGCAAGGTCCTGAGTTCAATTCCCAGTATGATGGCTCATGACTGTAATCCCAGCATTTCAGAGGCAAACCCAGGAGCACTGTTGTGAGTTCGAGTCTTGCCTGCACTACATAGTGAATTCACGGGCAGTCTGAACTATAAAATGAAACTCTGTCTCAAACACACACACACACACACACACACACACACACTCTATAGGTTCATGTCTACCCAAGCAATAAAAAAAAAAAAATAAAAGACATCTAAATTGGAAAAGAAATGAAACTGTCTTTGTTGATATCATGATCTGATATAGGCAAAATGTTAATGGTCCCACCAAAACCTCAGAACAAAACAAATGAATTTACTAAAGTTGCAGAATATAAAATCAACACATGAAAACCAGTTTTGTTTACAGACATTAATTTTAAACCACCTAAAAATGAAATTAGGAAAATGATATAATAGTATTCAAAAAGACTGAACAACTTGGAACTAAAGAAAATGAAAGAACTGTATATTGAAAATTACAAAGAATCTAAGAAAAAACCATACACAAATGAAAAGAACCTCATGGATCAGACTTAATATGTTAAAAGGCCTACACCTCTCAAAGGTACCACAGAAGACCTTCAATAGCCCAAAACAAAAATGAAAAAGTGTTACAAAGCTCATGTTATAAGATTTTCTGCTACTGAAATATATACAAAGTAGACTAATTAAAACTCTAAGGGATCAGCAGAAGGCAGACATAAAAGCAAAGAAGAGGAACAGAGCAGGTAACTCAGGTCCCATCCTGTGTATGTGTCATTAACTGATCTTTAAACAGGGTGTTAAGAATACAAAACAGAGACAGGACACTGTCTTGCACAAAAAGAATTGGTAAAATCTGTTGTCTACTTGCTAAAGATTGAATTTAAGAAACTCTTTCAATGCAACAGCAAATTATAACACAGTTAAAATGGGGAAAGCACTTAAGACAGTTGTACAGTAACCAACATGCATATGGAAAAATGCTGAACTAACCAAGAACGTGCAAAACTTCAATGAGCTATCACCTCAACTCTCTTAAAATTGGAATATATATAAATATATAAATATAAAATGGTAATATTCAATGAAAAAAGCTACCATATTGTAACATACAGTTTCTCTGATCTAGATGATCTAAAACTGGAATATAAATATATACAATATAAAATAATATTCAGTGAAGAAAGCTACGATATTATAACATACATTTCAAATGTGGAGCAAGAGTGATACTACTCAAGCCATGGAAGGAAGGTATCATCTACAAGATTTTCAAGAAACTACTTTGTGAACCAGAGATTTAGCTCAGTGGTTTGGGCACCTGCCTAGCAAGCGAAAGGTCCCTAGTTAGATCTCCAGTAACCACATACAACAATACTGGGCATGGTGACTCACGCCCACCAGCAATCAGTACCATGTACCACCGTGCTGGCCGTGGTGGCTCATAACTATAATCCCAACACTCAGGAGGCAGAGGCAGGAGGATTGCTGAGTCTGAGGCTTGGCTGGGCTGCATAGTGAGCTCAGGGCCAGCCTGAACTACAAAGCAAGACCCTGTCTCAAAAAAGAAAGAGAGAGAGAGAGAGAGAAACTACTTCATTTGTCACATTCTTCTAGGCTTCATACATTATTTCATGAACTTTGCATAACTTTGGTCTGTCTGATGTTCTTTGAAATTACTAGATTTTTTCCCTTGGCCCTTTTTTCCCTAAAAATCCTTAATGGTCTTTTTCTCCTTTCTTATTTGATGATATATAAATATAAATATAAATTTAATACATATAGAAAGCTATTTTATTTATATAGAATGATAAAATACGGACATATACATACAGATTAGTAGATAGAAATTAGTTTTTTATTCACATTTTTAAATTTGAGTGATCTGTACTTTAAGCTACAAAACACTGCATATAATTTCTTTCTAGCCACAGCATCTAATAGGACATATTTCACTTCAGGAAAGGTTTCTGGAGTTTACAAATGCCTTAGCACCATAGCAGGTGTAATATGTATTTATCAAATAATTGTGTACACCATCAAATAAGTTTTATATTAGTACATATTTTTGTTATACATGACTTTTTAAAAATTTGAATCTTTATAATCCAATAAAGTGAAACCCAATAAAATGAATCCAAAAATGAAATGGATGAATCCAATAAAATGAATCCAAAAAAATAAAATGAATCCAATAAAGATTAAAAATTTGAATCTTTACTGGTACATTATATATACACATGATGATCACACACAATATTGAGAATATGAACCAGCATACGACCCAATTTAATTTTCATTTTGTCCCACCCCCCACCCACCCTACAACCCTCCACCCCTACATACATACATATACTTTCTTTCCCTTTTTTATTACCATCATATTTTTTCTTCCCCTTGTTTCTTTTGATATTAAGACACAATTCCTTATAGAAAAATGCTATCTCTACTTCACATGGTGCTTTCTAAAAGTATATCAGGATAAAAAGAGCAAGCATTCAACCCAGTTTAATTTCAGAAAACATCTAGAAAGGAAACGTGACATTAAGCATTGAATTTCTTGAAAATTGTTCTTTTTTCAATCCCCATTACCAGAAAAAAGAAAAGAAAGAAAATAGTTCCTTAGAAAAGCAATGTAACTTCCTTTATTTTTGCATGTATAGCATCACCATCCCTGAAGCACATATATTTGTCCTAGGACTACATGCAGAAATGGCACTGCCATCTCCTTAACACCCACATCTACAATCTGCCATCTGCACATTTTTCTTTTTTACCACCTCGTTGTTTCTACCTTTGTCATAAATGCCTTCTCATTTGCTTCCCTTTCTACAACTCTTTATGCTTGCTTCCCAAAGCCTTTAACATCAACCACTCATATGAGTTCCACATGATTTATTACTTAATTCTGTTCAAATTTCCATTCCTTTCTCTGATCCCCATTAATATATGTTCAGCCTTAAGACAACCAGGAAATCATGTGCCCCTTTTTTCCACATATTTTATGAATAATAGCATTTTGGTTGATCCCTTCAGTGACCTGGATTTCCACATCTAAGCTAACCAAAGGCCAGGGCTAATGCTTGGTTGCTCTCGTATTTTAAATGTGTGCAGCAGCCCTATAAACGCAATGACCTCTTCCTTGTAAAATTTTGCATTAAATATCCTATTCTATTTTTCATAGATATATATCTACTATGATCTAGCTTTCCACATTTAGCTATCTTTCCAGGTCCCATATAATTTTACATTACTGCTGTAGCCATATTATAACATTCTTATTATTGTTTCATTTCAGAAAAAATTATAACCCCGCAGAGCTTCACAAAATTACCATTTTATTCCCCTAACATTGTGTTCCTGTTTCAAGCAAACCATTTCTAATATAATTCAAGGCTCAAATTTCAATATTTTGTACATGATTTTACTTGCAAATATGTATGTATTATATTTTTCTTCCTTAAACTGGTCTGTCTTTTAATTTCTACATGCACATGAGTGTTTACAATAGCATTATTTATAATTGTCCAAAACTGGAAAAAAAATACACCTAAGTGGATTAAGAGACAAACTATACTACATATCAATAAAAGGAATTTTACTCAACAAATATTAACCCTTGCTATAAAGAAACTGAAACTTACAAGAATTTTACAGAAATTAAAATTGAGTACAGTGAAAAGATTATACACAAAATCATTTACTTAATATGATATTCTGGAAAACAGCACAAAAAATATTGAAATGGAAAATAATTCAGTTTCAGGAGCTACAGTTAGGACAAAGGTTCTGATTTAAAAGATAAATGTGAGGGAATTTGCTGGTATAATACAATTGTTTTGCATTAAGATGGAGTGGTAGGTATAAAAATCTATGAATGGGGCTGGGGATTTAGCTCAAGTGGTAGGTACCACGCCAACCTTGGACCCACAAGGACCAGAGTTCAATCCCTGGTACCGAAAAAAAAAAAGCTATGAATGCATCATAGTAAATTTCTTATCAATGAGACAAAATACTATTCACCCACAATTTAAGAAGGAGAATTTTATTTTGGCTCACATTTTCAGTCAACATTTTCAATCTGTGGTCAGCTGACTCTAGGCAGATACAGCATGGCAGAAAGGAAAAGAAAAGGTGCTCATGTCTTAACGCCAGGAAAGCAGAGCAAGAAGCCAAGACCTGAGAAGGGAGATGTGCCCTTCTGGGTCACATCCCCAGCAACCCACCAAGTTGTGCCACCCAAGAGCATATCCAGCTATTGAACTAATTACTCCATAATTCATTTATCTTCCAAAACTACATGAAAGTTTTGGAGCATAGCCCTCAACTAAACAATAATAAATTGCATTAAAACCACTATAATCCTGTGTATCAAAAAGTGAAAACTAATATTTATAATCTTACCTTAAAGAGTAAGACATTAAAAGCTGAAAAAAATCAAGTTTCACTCTATTGACAGTCACCATTCTCTTCATCATCTCTCCTACCTGAGGCAAATCTTAAAAATTAAAGCAATCCCCTTTCTACTAGCTAAGTCATTTGTGCATCTTCTGTTTAAATATCCTGACCACTACAATTTTGCAGAAATTGCCAACAACTATCCCAATTCAAAAGCAAATCCTCATAATCATTACCATAACCATACACATTGACATAAAACACAATATCATTATTTAATAAGTTTAGAATGAAAACTTTCTTTTTCCCCTAAGGCTTGTGGCTTTCATCTGTCAATGTGTTTATCTTTTTCTAACTTCTCTTGTTCAGTCTATTTCATCTGCTTTATTATCTCCCATGTGCATATTCTAAAATTAGATTATTCATAGTCATTTCTTTCCACTAAATTATAGTTTCTACCAAAATTGATAAATTCAATTTTGTATATATAATAATTCCATGCTGAACATAATAAAGGGCTCAATAAATGTATAATATTTGGTTATTTATTGTATATTTCTTCAGTCACTGGATGATGTAAGTTACCTTGGATTTTGTTCCTATATTAGATCTTGTTAATCTCAAAATATGTCTTACAGGGCTTGCTCTCTATTTGTTTGTTCAACTTGTTTTGACTAGCCCCATTATGCAAATTCAAATGGATATTTTAATACTTTTAACTTTTTATTATATGACAGAAGTACATCAGATTAATAATGAGCTGATAAACCTATCTATATATGGTAACTTTGGTCAAATATTTACTGAAACATTTAAGTATCTTGAAATTGATGAATACCTAACAACAGTAAAGAGATTATTTTTGTCAATTATTCAGTTTTTAACTTACACAGTATCATAATAAAGGGATACTTGAACATTTTGTTTACTAGCAAACAAAAATATCTTAGAAAAGGCAAGAGTACCTGTCTAATAATTGCAGCTGAAATTTAACTGTAGAAAGAGTAGCATTTCAGGCTAAGAACATAAAAGTCTAGATTTTGTGCTCTACAATCTAGTGGCTACTAAAATTGCATGGCTCTTTAAATTTAATTAATATTAAAATACAATTTTAAAATTCAGTTCCACATTTACAATACCTAAATATCAACCTATCTATCAGTAGGCACATGCAGCCAAGCGACTAACATATTGAAGAGCACAGATATGCTAGATATCCATAATCAGAAAGTTCTGTTGTAGTACTTGTAGGTGGTGGGCATGGGAGTACATGAAAGAGATATGTTCTCTGGAGCAATTATACTCTTTAACTTAATTTATGAATTTGCTTAGGTTTAGAATTCTTCATGTAAACTTTAGTACTTAAGTATATAGAATTACTAAATCAAATGTTGACTTTTATTATAATTAACCATGTATTGAGAAACCCATGACTACAATATTTTTAAGGAAAAGCATTACAATTGCAGAAGTTCCCAAAATTTTTATAAGGTGTTTTTTATTTTGTTTTGGCAGTGGGGATGAAACCAAGGTTTTAGTACTGAGCTGTATACCCAGCATTTTTTTTCATATTTTATATTGAGGCAGTCTCTCATTAAATTGCTCAGTTGCCTGGGCTGGGCTCAAATGTAAAATCTTCCTGCCTTGGCCTCCCAGAGTGCTGGCATTACAGCAATGTACCACCATTCTCAGCACTCATGAAGGGTTTTTTCCATTTTATTGAATTTATTAGCACATTAGGTATATGTGAAGTTTTAATCATGTAACAAGGACTCTTGATATAAGCCAAGACACATAAAGTGTCTTTGAGAAGAATTATAAATTTTTAGTTTAATTATAAATAATAGTACTCTGAAGTTGTCTTTAATTGTAAGTTAAATTCTTTCTTTTATATGGTGATTTTTCCACATCAAGAATTAAAATATGATTATACATATGCCAAACCATGCTTTTGAAAGACTGAGACATGCACAATATTTCAATCTTAAGCAATATAACATATCTGATCATTCATTGGTGCTGTATTGGAAAATATATTTCAACTCCATATAAAGAATAGGTTTAATAAATTGATTTCTCAGGTAGAGAAGTCTTATTTCAAAAAAATGTTATTTTTAGAAAAATGGTTTCTAATTTACTCAATGTTCTATAATCAGTGCAAACTTTTAAGAAAAATCAATTTTATTAATTTTTAGAGATCTTAAAACTTAATTCAACATAGATTCAAGTATTTAAAAAAGCAGTTCAAACCAGGCGTGTTGGCTTACGCCTGTAATCCCAGCAATCGGGAGGCAGAGGCAGAAGGATTGCTGAGTTCGAGGCTTGCCTGGGCCACATAGTGAGCTCAGCAAGACCTACAAAGCAAGACCCTGTCTCAAAAATAAAATAAAATAAAATAAAACAAAAAAGCAGTTCATTGGGGCCGGAGATTTGGCTCAGTGGTTCCAGTGCCTGCCTGGCAAATGCAAGGTCCCTGGTTCAATCCTGGTAACCACATACAATACTGGGTGTGGGAGCCACGCCCACTGGCAATCAGTACCTCATACCACAACTGCCGGGTTTGGTGGCTCAAGCCTGTAACCCCAGTACTCAGGAGATAGAGGCAGGAGGATTGCTGAGTTCAAGGCTTGCCTGGGCTACACAGTGAGCCCAGGGCCAGCCTGAACTACAAAGCGAAACCCTGTCTCAAAAAAAAAAAAAAAGCAATTCATCATCCATTCTTCAAGGTAACCTGAGATTTTTATCTACAGTCATGTTAGTATTTAAAAGATACACATGCCCTTAAAGCTTACAGTGTTCATTTTGTGTAGAGTCCCTAAATTTTCATGTTTGACTTCACTATAAAAAAATGAATCTGTGAGCCAGAGATTTAGCTCAGTGGTTCCGGCACCTGCCTAGCAAGTGCTAGGTCCAGAGTTCAATCCCAGTAACCACATAAAGCAATACTGGGTGTGGTGACTCACACCTACCAGAAATCAGTACCACATACCACAATGCTCAGTGTGGTGGTTCACATCTATAATCTCAGCACATGGGAGGCAGTGGCAGGATTGTTCAGTTCGAGGCTATCCTGAGCTACACAGTGAACTCAAGGACAGCCTGAACTACAAAGTGAGACCCTGTCTCAAAAAAAAGCAAAAAACCCTGTGACTGTTAATTACGATATACCAATATGACCACATTAAAAATTGGTAAAGCACACGTTCTGGGTCTGAATAGACCATAGAGGTCTGACCTTGGGTACTATTTATGATCTCTAGCTCCTTTCTTTCTGACACTGTTCACCTAGCCTCCTTTTCAGCTACCATGATTGAAGCCCTTTCATTCTACCACACCCTCCTGGAAAGCTATTCTTGCCTTGGAGTAAACTGTCCATGGCCTGAATCTATTGAAATTAGGAGCCAAAATAAGCTTCTCCTCCTTTAAATTGTGTATGTCATGTACATGATTCTAGAACAAAAAACTTATTAATACAGGGAATCAGTTCTGGAGATGGAGGTTGTTGCTGACTTATACTTGACCATGAGGTTCAGAAGCATTTTTACCTGGTTTGTCAGGGTATGAAAAGGTTTGGAGATTACAGCTACAGAATTCCTAGAATTCTGCAAACTCAAGTTGACAAGTGATTCTGATCAGGGCTCAGAAGACAAAAATGCTAGTAAAATATGGTCAAGAAAGGCCAGGATTGAGAAGCTTCGGCTAGAAACAAGAAGTCCACTGGCAATTTGATTAGAAGTCATGTGTGTTACACTCTGGAAAAAAAAAAAAAATCTGCATTTTGCCCCTGTCCTGGAAACATAAAAGCAATGGGCTAATTAATCTAGTGGATGAAATTTCAGGCCATCCTAATATTCATGCTGCTGCCTATTTATAGCCAGATTTAAGTAAGTATCAGAAGGAAAATAAAATTTAAATTCTGGTGGATAATCATATATAAAGCTGAAGAAAAAGGAGATGTGGTTACTGAAGAGAAAAACACCATTAAAAAGAAACCAAGTACTTATACATAGAAAAGAGAAAAAATGACCTTAATGGCATTTGAGAAGTTACAAGATCCTACTCATTGCAAGTTCAAGAATACAAAAGTGTAATCTTTTCTTTCATTTGAGAAGAAATTTTCTGGGACCCATACTCAAGAAGGTCCTCCTGCAGACTTTGCTCCCCACTCTTCATTCCACTATGATTAGTCATCTACATTCTCAGAAGAGGCTGAACCGGTGGTCTTAAGGGTTTTGCCTAATGCTCAGGCTGGCAGTAAAATGTCATGTTTTTCATGACAATGGTTACAGTGCCATACAGAGTGTAAGAACAGTGGGATGATGGAGGCTTCCACCCAGTTTTCAAGGCAAGGAGTTCCTCCAAAGACAGTGCAGAAGGTTATGGGAATTAAAGAAAAGATGCTGTGGAGACCCCAGTACATTAGAGATGCCAGAAACATGGAATGGCTTCTAAGAGAAGCTGTAGACCATGAATGGAGCCAACCCAAGATAAAACCTGTGTAGACTACAACTGGCAAAACATAAGGTTGGGCTTCCTAAGACCTTGAGAACTCATGTTCTATAGCCATGATCATAGGATAGTAGATATAAAGCTACAGGACATAATGTTTACATTCTTTGCTATAATACTAATTTGTCTGATTCATTTCCATCTTTCTGTTCCTCTCTTCTGGAATGAAAATGCTTACCATGTGCCATTTTACCTCAGGATCATATAATTTGTGTTTTCATCTTTACAAATAATCATAGCCAACAGTTTGTCTTAAGTTTCAGAAGAGACTTATACATGATTTTTGAAAATGCTAGTATTGCTAAAACTGTGCAGAAGGAATCTGGTATTTCTGGTGGTACACAGGATAGTCAGACAGAATTATGTAGTTGGTATTTGTTGTCTCTATTTGAACATTAACTATAGTTCAAGGAGATAGGTTTGTGTATGAGACTGAGCAGGGATGGACATATATAATACTGAAGGGCATGCCTCCATGACCCACACAGACACATTCAGGAGGATGGTTTACTAATCTGCTAACCATTTCTTAATGAAATGAAGTTGACATATCAGGATTAACTACCACAATACAACCCTTGTCAACGTCACATCAAAATATACCTGCTTAAGCCATTTTTCATCTCTAAATAATAATAACAATTTCCTAATTTCACCTAATATAACAATCCTACATACAACCAGAAATACAGCAGTATCTTCCCCCAAAGTTTCAACAGTTCTGGTATTTTTCAGAAGCCCAACTTGAAATCTTTTCTGAGACTCAAGGCAAACTCTTAAAGGTGAAGTTCCAAAAAATCAAAATTAAATACTCAATTCAAAGTAACAAGGTAAACATTTCTACTCTAGAGTAAATAACTAGGAACATAGAAAAGACCCAAACCAAAGTAACCCAAAACCTAGTAGGGAAACATTAAGTTATATAGCTCTCTATCTGGCACTCTGAAAATATGGTGGTAAAATATGTGCTCTCAAGGGCTAAGACTCATTACTATGACTTTCCTAGTTGCATCTCACATGCCTTCTCTTGGGCTGGCTCTATTCAAGGTCTACAGTAGACCTCAGTAGACATTCTATAGTTCCTGCATCTCTGATTTCCTGTGGAAGGGCACCTTTGCACCTCTGCTTTCATTACAGCTTCATATACAGCCCTCTGATGGACTCCTTGGTAGGCTACAAGGCCATTTTTGATTTTTGGGTGAAAGCCTTCGTGATCTCACTGCTCTTGCCTTCTTCATGCCAGTAAAACTACTATCATGTAGATGATGCCAAGGTTTCCTGTAGAGGAAGAAGGAGCCAGCCTCTTCTTGGACCATGGCTATAGTATTCTCTGAATGGCTAGATGGCTAAGTCTGGTGAAATGAATATCAACAATTCAATTCTCTAGGAAAGCCTTCTTCAGCAGGGCTCCCAGTGCCATTCTTTTCAAGAGAAAAGTTGATATTTTGGAGCCCTAGCTATTGGTGGTATCTTGCTGATTTCTGAGATGCTCACAAGGCATCTTGCTGTTCACATAAAATTACTTAGGCCTTTTGTTTGTCTATTTCCTGTTTTGTTTTTTTTAACAGCATCGTCCTCTTTAGTAGCCAGTACACCATTGGCCATTACTTTACATATGGTAGATTCTGAACAAAAATTTTTTTCAAAATGTTTGGCTCCTCTTTTGATTTTGATTCTTTTCTTTTGATTCTCCCTATAAATCTAAATAAAAACATCCAGCAGTACCAATACCACAATCCAAATTTTAGGCTGTCTTGAAATTTTCTATGCCAGAAAAATTAGTTCACTGATTCAATTCAAGTATCCTGATAACTTTTAGGAAATGGGAAAACTGGAGACAAATTTTCTGCCAGAGTGTCCAGTTTCCACAGTTCTCCCCTGCTGAAATACACTGATCCTGCCCTGTACTATTCACATTCCTATTACCATTCTGATCTTTTAAGCTCCAACCAGAACCACCAATTGAGCTCTGCTTAGAGCACTCTAAAACTTCTCTAGGACACATCTTCAAATATCTCCAAACTCCTACTACAAATTACCACCAAAGGTTTTGTTACACCAATGACTTCTCTTTTCTAGTACCAGTTTTCTGTACTGTTCAGATTTAATCTTTGCTGAAACAGAACACTCAACACCTACTACTTAAAAGAGAAAAGGTTTAATTTAGCTCATAGCTCTAAGAAATTCAATACATCTTCAGCATACAGGAAGGCAGAACCATCATGGTGAAAGAGGGTGATGGAGCAAAGCTGCCTAGTTTATGATTTCTGGGAAGCCTAGTAAAGGAACAATGCAGTAAGGAATACATGAAGGTCAATAGAGTACCCAAGGTCATACCCCTCATGACCTGTCCAGACATACCCAGCAAAATGCTCTACTAATCTGCTAGGCATTTCTGAATCCAATGAATGTATCATATTAGGATTAATGATCACAGTTCTGAAATGCAATTTGGCTGGTTCACAGAAGTAAAACTAACAAGATTCTTTAAAAGCTTCCTAAGGGAACTAGGAATAGGTCCTGTGTTTTTTAAGGCTGGCTTAAGTGTTTACCTTGTCAAATCATTTCCCTGCATAATCTGTTTCTTGAATAAAATGTGAGGTTATTCCTATAACTTTCCAGATGATTCTTAGTATAAACTTGATAGTTAACAAATGATGGAATTTACTTCTGTTTCAAAGAAAATATAAAATGTGTAAGATAAAATAATAAGATACATTAGGCCTTCTGTGAACAGGTGCTAGACTAGGATACAAATGATAAAAGTACAAGGATTTCATTCACAGTAGATTTTTCAGCTCCTAGCAATATTTCTTGTTGGAGAAACTTCATAAGAGATGACTCATAAATTTAATTTCAAGGGGCTCTTTTTATATGTCCTTCTTTTAAGCCAGGAAGAATGAGTATGGTCAAACCTTTAATTTAAAAAAGAAAATAGTATAGTGATAGTGATTGGTAGATAGAACAGAAAATAAATGATAATTATTTACCTTTATTTGGCAACATGAACAAAACAGTCTAAGATGGATTACTACATATTTACTTTTAATCTGCAACACTGAAGAGTAGGTATAATGTCTTTTGGATTGTAATGCATAACAGTAATATAGAAGAAAAAAACATTTAAAAAGGTGACTTATCAGGCCAAAACATAGGATGGTCATTCTAGCCCACCAAATAAAAAAGGATTAGATGAAAGCCCTATTATAAGGGACAGTCAATATACACAGAAATAGCCTCTGACATTTGTTTACTTAAAAATGTTTTCCAGAACATTTCTATGAGTTACTAACACATTTTCAATTAAGAAAAATAGATTGTAACCAATAGAAGATTCTGAAAAATAATTCTTATGCTTTTCTCAGTTACCAATACAGGTAAATTAAGGAATGAAAGCTGTTTAATTTTACCTCATGCCACAAAAACTTATTAAATTACAATTGTAATTGTTTACTTGATAAAATTTACTAATGCTCTTTTAAGTAAAAATTTCCCAGAGCAAGAGTAAAAGTTTTAATTATAATAATTATAAAATCAATTGCAGTGAAGTAATTAATTTCTTCATAATAAAATATTTTACATAAAGAAACATGAAGAAAGCTACTGATAGCTCTCATTTAACAACTGGAAAAGTATCTGTAAACATTAATCTTGTTTTTCAATAAAATAATCTACATTTCACCAAAGAGCTTGAGTTATTATCAAAGTAGATGTAAATTCACAAAGGATTTTATGTGTTACTCATCCAAAGTAGATGTAAATGTTAACAGTTAAAATTTTTTCACGTATTATGAAGAACAATTTAATTTACAGAGTGTAATAGGCTGAGAAAGGAGGGTTTGTTTGTTTGTTTGTTTGTTTGTTTGTAGACAGGGTCTCGCTTTGTAGTTCAGGCTGGCCCTGAGCTCACTATGTGGCCCAGGCAAGCCTTGAACTCAGCAATCCTCCTGCCTCTGCCTCCTGAGTGCTGGGATAATAGGCATGGGGAGTCAGTTTTACAAAAAGGAAATTTAATAAACATGCACAAAATACTAAATATATATCAAGAGGAGAAATATAAATATATCAAAAGAAGAAAGTTTTATGCCATGGAATTCTGCAAGACTTAGAATTTTACTTTGAAATCTATTTCTCTTCATCTTCTTCCCACTTTAATTATATTCAAAAATAACCTATGTGTATTACTGTAATAGCCTCTTAGCTGTTCTCCTTGGCTAATTTCCCTTTCTATGCTCCACAGTGCTAATGGAGGATCTAACTAATATTCAAACTAATCTAGTTTAATATCCCTCCCTATTTCCACTTGGTTCAGTAGTTTCTCTACTACACTGTTCAGCCAGCTGAACTTCTTGCTTTGGCAGCAGTGGCCCTCTGTACTCTGGCTCTACTGACCTCTCCAATATCATGTTCCATAGAATCTCATAGTGTTACTTCCCACTGTGCAACCTATATACCTTGGAAACAGTGAGTAAGCACATTTGAAATTCCTGAATTTCCTCCTAGCATGAAATGTCCTTTTCCCACAGGATTCCTTCACACAATGGTCTTATTAGACCCAATTTCACCCTTTGAGATAATGTCTTAAATTAAACCATTTGACTGAAATTGAAGTACAAATACCATTTAATTTAGTATCTTTTGTAGTTAATTGAATTCGTTTATCATCTTCTACATTAATTCCTTATGTAAACTTACAAATATTTAAGACAAACACTTCCTCTGTGCTCCCATGTATTCACCTTATTACATAGTAATTCCATGCTGTGTGCCTGCTGCCTCCATAAAGATTGAAAAAACACTCGCTTCCTTCACGGACTACTTGTGAGATTTTTTTTTAATTTTAATTTTAATTTTTATTTTTTTTGAGACAGGGACTCGCTTTGTAGTTCAGGCTGGCTCTGAGCTCACTATGTAGTCCAGGCAAGCCTCAAACTCAGCAATCCTCCTGTCTCTGCCTCCCGAGTGCAGGGATTACAGGCAGGCGCCACCACGCCCGGCTGCTTGTGAGATTTTATCAGTTAGACAACACCTATCTAAACTTTCCAAAATTACATATGCATCACTGCTCTCTCCTTTCAGCATCCTTCTGTTCAAAATAAAGTTGTTGTTGTTTTGTTTTGTTTTTTGAGACAGGGTCTTGCTTTATAGTTCAGGCTGGCCCTGAGCTCACTATGTAGCCCAGGCAAGCCTTGAATTCAGCAATCCTCCTGTCTCTGCCTCCCCAGTGCTGGGATTACAGGCATGAGCCACCACGCTCGGCAAAACAAAGTTACTTTTAATTGTAATTTCCAATATAATGATCTACATGTCACCAAACTTTGATAATTTTCTTAGAAAATGACATGGGATCTTATTTCCAAAAACATACATTAAGTCTTTAGGGTTGTCAAGACAATAAAAATAATTTAATATTCTAAAGAATACAATTGTGTTTTGTTCTGAGTATTAACTAAAGGTTAAATATAAAGCATTTAGGAATGTTCAGGCAACACCATGATAAGTCACAGAGCACACACACATACACACATTCTTGGTTAGTGCATTATATCAAAAAGTTAAATTAAGTGAAATCAATAGATCACAGATAGACAATTTCCAGATCTTCTCTTTGGCATGAACACCTGTAGATGCAAATGAGCTCTAGAAAGTAGGACAGCTTTTATAGAGTGGAATATTTCTATAGGAAACTTGGTGTGGGAATGTGATGAGGGGAAGGAATAAATATGATACAGAAAGAAAATAAAAGAGCATGTATAAAGG
>PVIC010037110.1:0-18223 GCA_004025085.1 Thryonomys swinderianus
AAAAAAAAAGAACACCACATAAGGAACAGAAATCTCTAAGAACAATGCTGAAATGCTACACACTCTTGGCCATTAGCCAACAGAGAAATGTTTTTATTATTTTCTAGATTTTGTAAATATCTTTTAAAATTATCTTAATAGATTTTTGGCTTACATGTAGTATAAAATTTAACAGATACAAAAGTAGGTACAATGAATATAAATCTTATTTCTAGCTTCAGGCTTGTTCTAGATCAAATACTTTACCCTGTTTCTTGACTATCTTCATAGATATTGTACAAAACACATAAAGACAGAAACATTCACATATGGACATACACATACCCTCAATTTCTCACAAAATATTTAATTTTCAGAGATTGTCTCACGTTAACATATGAAGCGTTGCTTCCTTCATTTTTATGACTACCTAGAAATCCAGGGCACACAGATGTATCATTTTTTAAAAACTAATACTATTCCAAAGGACTTTTAGGTTTTGTATTTTTTGCTGTGAAAAAACAATATGGTAAGCTGGGTGCAGTGGAGCATGCCTGCAATTCCAGCACTCAAGAGGCTGAGGTAAAGAGATTGTCAGTTTAGAGCTAGCCTGGACTACATAATGCGTATCAAAACATTCTAACTTCTGTCATAACTTTACTCTAGTATAGCTTGAAAATTCTGTTTAGGAATTTACTCAAAGTGTTCTGTCCTATTTACATTCTCCTGCACTTCCATCAGGCATGTACTACTACTGCTTCTACTAATAACAAATAAATGCAGGTATTACACAACACAAAAGAAGACTGATCTAACAACTGAAACTCTCAGGAAAAGTTCCATTGTAGTGTTCAAAAGTTGGAGGGTAGAGAGGAAGGGGAAAAAAATACTTGATATGTATTATGCACATGTACCAATTCCTCACAAGGAATGTAATCATTACATACTGCAAATATGTACTAATTTTGCCAGGCGTGGTGGCTCACGCCTGTAATCCCAGCACTCGGGAGGCAGAGACAGGAGGATTGCTGAGTTCGAGGCTTGCCTGAGCTACATAGTGAGCTCAGAGCCAGCCTGAACTACAAAGTGAGACCCTGTCTCAAAAAAAAAAAAAAAAAGTACTAATTTTTTAAATGCACACCCTTAAGGACAAACCAGCACATAAAAAGTATACTTACCAAAGTGACTGAGGACTGAGGATTGGGATGCTGCGGGCTTGAGGTCCCAAGAAGTAGTAGTTGTTGAGGAACTTGTACTGTTCTGCTGTGAACTTTGTGTGGTGGTAAACTGGTCCAAACTTGGAGCTTTCAGGTCCAAAACCTGGGAGCTGGTGATATTTGCCAGTTTTGATGGTGTAAGCTCTCCAAATCCTGAGCCAAGCACAGATGACTTTAAAGAGAAATAAAAGGACAAATTCTCAGCAATAACAAATTTCAAACCAAGGTTTTAAAATACACGCTAGTATTGTGAGACATATTTTAAAAATTGTAACCTGGAACATCTGAACTAAGCCCCACTTTAGAAAATGCTACACAGAATGCAGGGGCTGGGGATGTAGCTACCTGAGTTCGATCCCCGTGAGGAGACTTATGCTATAAGGACCAGAACAATTCCTCTTGATTCTGACATAAAGGTAAAAGAAATACTTACTATGGATTTGAACAATGTTTTTTCAAGTGATGCCATAAATTTACAAATAATATTTTTTAGCAGAGTGTAGCACACTATAACTCCAGCACTCTGAAGCCTGGGCAGTGACTGACTTCATGAAACCCTATGTCAAAATAAAACACCTGAGAGGGAGGACCTAGGGATGTAGCTCAGTCCAAAGACCCTGTGTCCAATCCTAGTACCCCTGTATACACACACAGACACACAAACTGTGACACTTGTGAAATTTATTTGTTTGTTTATGGCTTTCTGAGATAAGGTCTCACTATGTGGTTCAGGTTGGCCTTGGACTCACTATGTACTCCAGTTTGGCCTCCAACTCACAGCAATCATTCTGCCTCAACCTTCTAAGTACTGGAATTAGGTACTCAATTCTTCAGTGACATCACTTCTTTTAAACAAAAGATATCAAAATAAATGATGAATATGGGGATGGAGGGTTAGCTCAGTGGTTCCGGCACCTGCCTCGCAAGCGCAAGGTCCTGAGTTCGATCCCTGGTAATCACATACAATGCTGGGCTTGGAGACTCATGCCCACCAACAATCAATACCGCATACCATAGTGCCGGGCATGGTGGCTCACGCCTGTAATCCCAGCACTTGGGAGGCAGAGACAGGAGGATTGCTGAGTTCGAGGCTTGCCTGGGCTACATAGTGAGCTCAGAGCCAGCCTGAACTACAAAGCGAGACCCTGTCTCAAAAAAAAAAAAAAAAAAAAGATGAATATGAATGAAAGAAAAATACTTTCTTAGTCTGTGACTTTGAGAAGTCTACTCAGATGTTGTGCTCTTCTTCCCCCTAGACTGCACAATTTCTAATCATACATCAGCCAGTTCTATCAAACGCAACAAACTCAC
Organism: Thryonomys swinderianus; assembly: GCA_004025085.1. NCBI lineage: Eukaryota > Metazoa > Chordata > Mammalia > Rodentia > Thryonomyidae > Thryonomys > Thryonomys swinderianus. Next base: position 2,508 of record PVIC010037110.1, read on the forward strand.
CATTGCCAGGTCAATACTGCCTAACCCTAGGTAACAGTATAAGACCCCTCAATACCATCTCACTGAGACAATGGGAAAGATCAACAAAAATACAAAGGGCTGAGAACTTAGCCCAGCATGTGTGAGGCTTGGGGTTCAATTCCCATATCCCCAAAATTAACATTTTAGTTATAAAGAAACTTCAAAACAAAACCCAAGAAAAAATTACTAATAAGGAGGATGGCTTTTAATCTATAAGCTGAAAATGATTCAAGTATAATAAATACTTTCATCTTCGTCCAGGAAACTCAGTAGTTAAATTCCACACAGAATTATCAGATATGTGCTTGGAAATTATCACATCATTGTTTTCTGGACCCAATTCTACTGTAGGGATGTTAATATGTTTATTTATGAGAAAATAATAGGAAGGCATATGTCATCTTCTACACTGCCCCTACTAATGAGTGTATACCTTAAAGCCCATTTTAAAGTGAAAATGAGTTACCAGACGTTGAGGAGAGTAGGAGGTGGCAGCAGTGGAGCTGCTAGACCCTGGTGTCATCTGACTGTTGTGTTGAGAATTCGTGAAGACAAGGGCTTGGCCAAAGCCCTGTTGTTGAGAGGTTTCAAAAGAGGTGACTTCTGACATTTGACCTGGAGGAACAGGCTTCTGGAGCAAGGATACTAGGTCAATGCTAAGCAAACAAAAGCAAATGAAAGAATAAGTCATAAGCAAATCTTGCCAACAAATTTAAGAAGGGAACCAATGTAAATTTAAATTAGAAATTATCTAAGTGAGTACAACCTTTGAACATGGAATTTTTTAAATAAAAAAAAATGTTTGTTTAGTTTCTTTTGAGACAAGGTCTTACTATATTGTTCAGGCTGGCTTTGAACTCACATGTAATCCACACTGCCCTCCAACTCTCCATAATCTTACTGCCTTACCCTCCCAAATGTTGGGATTACCAGTAGGTGCCACTATGCCTGGCTGGAACACAAGAGTTTTAAATGTTTTAAAGCCAAATTGAAATTATGGCTTTCAAGAAACAAGAACCAAAAAAATGTACTAAGAAATACTCGCAGAAGTAACATGATGACTAACAGGAAAACCTATAATGATTAAGTAAACTTAATTCTCTAAAATTATTTTAAAAAATGAAAATGATCTTAGAAAATTACTGAGTCAAAAACACAATGAACAGGGGCCAGAGATTTAGCTCAGTGATTCCGGTGCCTGACTAGCAAGGTCCCTGGATGGATCCCGGTAACCACGTACAACAATACCAGGCATGGTGGTGACTCACACCCACCAGCAATCAGTACCACATACCACAGTACCAGGCGTGGTAGCTCAAATCTGTAATCCAAGCACTCGGGAGGCAGAGGCAGGACGATTGCTGAGTTCGAGGCTTGCCTGGGCTACATAGTGAGCTCAGGGCCAGTCTGAACTACAAAGAGAGACCCTGTCTCAAAAAAAAAAAAAAAAATCACAATGAACAGCTAAGCATGGCAGGCCAGGCCTGTAATCCCAGCACTTGAGGTATTAAGGCAGTAACATTCCAGGCCAGCCTGTGTGACACTGAGTTCTAGGCCACCCTGAACTATATATAGCATGACCCTGTCTCAAAAAGAAAAAGCTGGGGCCAGGGATTTAGTTCAGTGGTTCTGGTGTCTGCCTTGCAAGTGCAAGGTCCTGAGTTCAATCCCTGGTAACCAATGCCAAGTGTAGTGATGCATCCCTGTAATCCCAGCATTTCGGAGGCAGAGGCAGAAGGATTGCTGTGAGTCTGAGGCTTGCCTAGGCTACACAGTGAGCTCAGGACCAGCCTGAATTACAAAGTGAGACCCCGTCTCAAAAAAACAAAAAGGAAAAACTTGGGCCTACTGATGCATGCCTGTGATTCTAGCATTCAGGAGGATGATGGAGGTTAACCAGGTTAAAGGCCAGCCTGAGCTACATAGCAAAACCATGTCTCAAAAATAAAACAAACATAAAAAGAAGTCTAAGTTTACTGCCCTTACCTACCCAAGCCAGAAGATCAGAGCGGGAAGGTTGATGATTGATTGCTGATTTTATTTTTGAGGCAGGGTCTTGCTGTGTAGTTCAGGCTGCCACTGAACTCACTGTGTAGCCCAGGCCAGCCTCGAATTTAGCAATCCTCCTGCCTCTGACTCCTGACTGTTGAGATTACAGATATAAGCCACATGCCTGGACTGTCAGTGATATTTTCAAAAGAAGGTAATAAGGATAGACAAAATTTTTTTAAAAGGTGTATGAAAAAAATGTTATTTGTAGTGAACAAGAAATTCTGAGCAGTTCACATAATATACTATTCTGAGATATAACTGCTAATAATCTTTATTTCCCTATAATAAATTCTTATATTTCTCATATAGCATACCACCGGGCTTTCCTAACAGCCTCTCATCATTCCAGGCCACAGCATTTTGAAATCATTTAAGAAGTGTCTAAAATCATTGTTAAAACTATATAAATAAGGCTCTTCAGGAATTCAGTTCAGTATATACTCTAAGAATGTTACTGCCCTTTCCTTTTCCGTAATCTAGGTAGATTAAAATAGTAGCATCCTTCTAAAATGAGAAGTTTGGATGAGGTTGGAGAAGATCTAAACTAATATATTTGAAGAAAACAAAGGATGGAATGTACTATCAGGCAAAACGCAACAGATCTAACAGAACCATGAAATAGGGTTAACATAATCTCTGCTCAACCATTGACCATTATTGTCCTTTTTTATACATCAGTGGATAAAACAATTAGGAAAAATGGAACTCCTACTTCACCAGGTTGGCATTAAAGTCAGTTGTAGGTAAAAGAGAATAAAGTAAGAGAATCAAAACTGAAACCAGGTGTTCTAAGGCCAAAGCTTTCAAGTACACTTTGAATAACAAACAAAAGAGGGCCAAAGTGTTTACCTTTGCCTAGGTGTGACATCATTCTCTGTTGGAACGGATGAGGCAGTAAAAACTTTTGTTTCAGAAAGCTGTAGGATAAATTTGAAAAAAAATACTGTTTTAATCTTGTTCTATATAATATAAAATCTAAAATATACTGAACATTGACAATTTTTAATCACTGATGCTTACAGTTCATCTAAAGCAGTGACAAATTGTTGGAGATGACAATGACAACAGCCAGCTACAGCCAACATGCCACAGATTCTCCACCACTGACCTAAAGTTTATTTTAATAACTTAACAGTTTAGCATCTCTTAGGCAGCAACGAGCATGATCAGGCAGGTGTCATTGCACTAAATTTACTGAAAAAATTTGATAAAATTTTCATTTTTGAATTTCCTGTTATATACTATCTTTTTTTAAAAAATTGAATTCTTTATTGGTACAATTTATATACATCTCACAATCACACATAACACTGGGGAATATGTACCAATATATGACACAAGTCAATTCTCATTTTTACCTATATCCTCACCCACCTACACCTCCCCACTTTTATTTTTTTTCAGATTCCTATTTATTCCTTTCCCTCAGTACATTCCCACACCAATTTCCTTTGGAAATTTCCCATTCTACAAAAACTGTCATACTTTCTAGAGCCATTTGCATTTAGAGGTGCTCATATCAAAGAGAAGATTCGGTATTTGCCTATCTGTGATCTATTTATTTCACTCATTAGCGTGTCCTTCAGGTGCATCCATTTGCACATAAATGAATCAATCTTGTCATTCTTTATGGCAGAATAATACTCCATTTTATAAAAAAACACATCTTCTGGGCCAGAGATTTAGCTCAGTGGTTCCAGCGCCTGCCTGGCAAGCGCAAAATTCTGAGTTCAATCCCAGTAACCACATACAATGCTGGGCGTGGTGACTCACGCCCACCAGCAATCAATACCTCATACCACAGTGCTGGGCGTGGTGGCTCACGCCTGTAATCCCAGCACTCGGGAGGCAGAGGCAGGAGGATTGCTGAGTTCCAGGCTTGACTGGGCTACACAGTGAGCTGAGGGCCAGCCTGAACTACAAAGTGAGACCCTGTCTCCAAAAAAAAAAAAAAAAAAAATCTTCTTTATCCAATCTCCAGTTGATGGGCTTTTGGGTTGTCTCCCCGATTGAGCTATCACAAACTGAGCTGCTATGAGGAAGAGTGTACATCTGTCTTTCCAATGTGATTTTTAAAATTCTTTTGGGTATATTCCTAGCAGGAGGATAGCAGGGTCAAATGAGACCCCTAGTCCTAGTTTTCTGAGGAATCTCCTCACGGATCTCCATAATGGTTGCACAAGTCTACAATCGCACCAGCAGTGGAGAAGTTCCTTTCTTCCCACAGCCTCCCCAGCATTTATCAGTGGCTGATTTTGTAATAGCGGCCATTCTTTGTGGAGTGAGATGAAATCTCAGTGTTGTTTTCATTTGCATCTCTCGAATGACCAGTGATGTTGAACATTTCTTCATATGTTTCTTTCTTGGCTGCTTTGACTTCTGCCTCTGAGAAGTGTCTGTTCATTTCAGATGCCCATTTTTGAACTGGGTCTTTAAACTTGGGGAGGCTGATCTGTTTAAGTTCTTTATATATTGTAGATAATAGCCCTTTGTCTGATAAACAGCTAGTAAAGATTTTTTTCCCATGTTGTTGGTTGTCTTTTAGCAGTGCCAGTGACTTCTTTTGCTGTGCAGAAGCTTTTCAGTAGGATGAGATCCCATTTCTTGATTCTTTCTGCTAGTTCTTGTGCTACAGAGGTTTTATTCATAAAGTCTCTGCCTAAGCCAATGTCTCCAAGAGTTTTACCTAACCTGTTTTCCAGCAGGCTTATTGTTTCTGTTTTAATGTTTAAGTCTTGTATCCATTGTGAGTTTAGTTTTGTGTATGGTGAAAGAGATAGGTCTAGCTTTAGCTTTTGGCAGGTTAAAGCCCAGTTTTTCCAGCACCAGGCTGTCTTTCCTCCATTGAGGGTGTTTGCCTCCTTTGTCAAAGATAAGGTGACTTAGTGTATCCCGGTTTGTGTCTGTATCTTCTAATCTATTCCACTGGTCCTCGGGTCTGTTACTTTGCCAGTACCATTCAGTTTTTATCACAGTGGCTTTATAGTAGTTTTAAATTGGGGATTGTAATACCCCCTGACATGTCGTGGTTGCTTAGAATTGCTTTTGCTATTCTAGGTTTCTTGTGATTCCAGATGAATTTTTGTATTATTTTCTCTAGCTCTGTGAAGTATAGCATTGGAATTTCAATTGGAATTGTATTGAGTCTGTATAGTAGTTGTGGAAGTATAGCCATTTTGACAATGTTGGTTCTCCCTACCCAGGAATAACGGATGTCTTTCCATTTTCTGATCTTTTCTATCTCATTTTTCAGAGTCCTATAGTTTTCAGAGTAGAGGTCTTTCACTTCCTTTGTTAGGTTGATTCCTAGATATTTCATTTTTCTGGGTGCTACTGTGAAAGGGATTGACTCCCTCATTTCTCTTTCAGTGAGTCTGTTGTTTGTGTAAACAAAGGCTGTTGATTTTTGAGCATTAACCCTGTATCCAGCAACACCACCAAATCTGGTAATTAAGTCTAGCAGTCTCTTGGTTGAGGTTTTAGGATCCTCTAGATAGAGTATCATATCATCAGCAAATAATGACAGTTTAACTTCTTCCTTTCCTGTCTTTATTCCTTTTATATCTTTGTCCTGCCTGACTGCTATGGCTAATGTTTCCACACTATATTGAACAAGAGTGGTGACAACAGGCATCCTTGTCTTGTTCCTAATCTTAGTGTAAAAGGTTTCAGTTTTTGCCCATTAAGTATAACGCTGGCTGTTGGTTTCTCATAAATAGCTTGTATTAAATTGATATATACACACTATCTTAAAAAATTAGCAAAAATATACAATTTTTGGACATCTTATATTTAAATAATTGGTCTGGAAAGTGGTTAGAAGGAATGAAGTAAACAAGAAGCCATGACAAGTAAGTTTCAAGTGAAGATAATTTTCAATTATTAATTTTCAGGCTTACAATAATGACTTCACTTCAGGGAAGTGGCAAGAAAAAAAATGGAAAATGGCACTGAAATTAAGTTAAACTAGGTTCATATCTCATTCTCATTACTCTCCTATACAAAATATAAATTAAAAAAAATTCCATGTTACAAAGTAAGCCAAGAGATCACAGGGATTTATCTCAGTGGTTCCCGTGTCTGCCTGGGACACGCAAGGTCCAGAGTACAGTCCCAGTACCACATACCACAATACTGGATGTGGTGACTCACACCCATAACCCCAGCATTTGGGAGGCAGAAGCAGGACTGCTGTGAGTTCAAGGTAGCCTAGGCTAAAAAGAAGCCAAGAAAGAGAAGCTTGAAGAATTGAAATAATTGGTGTTTTCCTTCCCTAATAATACAGTATTATTTTCTATTTCATTGGTTAATTTTTATTTTACTAAGTTACAGGTTTCCCTTCCAAAGAAAAAATTTCATTGAAGTATTACATATACAATAGATGAAATATTAAAAAATGTATTTAGGCATATGCATGACTCCCATACCCTCACCACAATCAAGACAATAAACACCTCCATTTTTCAAAAGTCCCCTTTTGCCCCTACATGCCTTATTCCCATCACTTGATGGCACGTTCAGGCAATCACTGAACTGCTATGCTTTCTTTTTTCTTTCTCTTTTTTTTTTTTTTTTTTTTTTGCTTTTTGGAGACAGGGTCTTGCTTTGTAGTTCAGGCTGGCCCTGAGCTCACTATGGTGCCCAGGCAAGCCGCCACGAACTCAGCAATCCTCCTGTCCCTGCCTCCCGAGTGCTGGGATTACAGGCGTGAGCCACCACGCCCAGCATTTTTCTTTCTCTTTTTGGTACTGTGGATTGAATTCAGGGAATTCACATTGAGCTATACCCTGAGCCTTTTAAAAAAAATTCTGAGACAGGGTCTTGCTATCACACTAAGATGCTCAAGATGGGCTTGAATTTTTTATTCTTCTGCCTCATTCTCCTAGAGTGCTGGGATTAAAACAGAGCGCCACTACACCTGACTCTGATATCCTTTCTTAACACTATAAATTAGGAAGAATTTTTTTGAATTTTAGTGGGAAAAATAAAATCAGATAGGCTCTCTTTGTACTTCAGGCTCTCTCTGAACTCCCTATGCAGCCCAGGATGGCCTCAAACTCTGGCAATCGTATCTCTGCCTTCACCAAACCCAGAGGTAAAAAAATTCTTAAATACAATTGACGTTACTGAAATTAAAACTTCTGTGCTTCTAAAGACACAATAGAGAAAATAGAGACAAGTTACAAAAACCAGTACAATATTTGCAAATTACATATTGATAAGGGACATCTAAATCTCTAATTCAGCAATAAAAATACAACTCAATGTTTTAAAAGGCAAAGTACCTCAACAGATATTTCTCTAAGCAAGATACACAAACGATTAATAAGCAGATATAAAGAGGCCTGACATTATTAGTCCTCAGCAAAAATGCAATCAGCTGGGGATGCAGCTCAGAGGTGCAGTGCCTGCCTGACAAGCTCAAGGCCCAGAGTTCGATTCTTGGTACCAAAAGGGGGGGAAGGGAGAGAGAGAAATGCAGGCAATATCACAACAAGGTACTATTTCACACTCACTATGGCTACATAAAAAAAAAATACATTGTAACAAGTGCTGTAAGGACATGAAGGAAATGGAACACTTGACAGTGCTGGCAAAAATGTAAGTGCACAATTGCTTTGGAAAAATCTGGCAGTTCAAAAAAGCTAAATTATAGTTGGGCGTGATGGCTCACACCTGTAATCCCAGCACTCAGGAGGCAGAGACAGGAGGATTGCTGAGTCTGAGGCTTGCCTGGGCCACATAGTGAGTTCAGGGCCAACCTGAACTACAAAGCGAGACCCTGTCTCAAAAAAAAAATTGTAAACCCATGTTCCTAGCTATATTAATTTTTTAATATTAATACATTAGAAGCCTCGAACTCAGCAATCCTCCTGCCTCTGCCTCCCAAGTGCTAGGATTACAGGCGTGAGCCACCATGCCCGGCACTGTGGTGTGTGGTGTAGATTGCTGGTGGACCTGAGTCACCACACCCAGCATTGAATGTGGTTACCTGGATCAAACTCAGGACCATGTGCTTGAGAGGCAGGCACCGGAACCACTGAATCTCCAGCCCTATATTAAGTAAATTTTATTGGTACATCTTAAATATAATAATGATCATTCATTACAGAGAATGCATTTTAAGTAGTATATCTTGATTCTTCCCCAAACCACTACCCTCTCTTCAACCTCTCTTCCCCTCCTTACTTACAAAAGCTTTGTTTCCATTTTTTCACCTTCTATTCTCTTTCTTTAGATAAAAACATTTTAAAATAAATATCATTTTACCTGGCTATTTTTACTCAGCATAATTATTTGAGATTTGTGCATATTTTGAATTCAATTTTAGGGCTCTCAGAATAAATGTTTAAAAATCCTATTTGACATTACTGAAAAATACACCTTTCTGGGGCCAGAGACTTAGCTCAGTGGTTCCACTGTCGGCCTAGCCAAGAGCAAGGTCCTTGGTTCAATCCCAGTAACCACAAACAACAACACTGGGTATGGTGACTCACGGCCCACAATCAGTATCACATATCACATAACACAGTGGGATTACAGGCTTGAGCACTTGGGAGGCAGAGGCAGTAGAATTGCTAAGTTTGAGGCTTGCTTGCTCTACATAATGAACACAGGGCCAGCCTACAAAGCGAGACCCTTTCTCAAAAAAAATATACTTTGGGCTAGGGATTTAGCTCAAGTGGTATCGTGCCAACCTTGGGATGCACAAGGGCCCGAGTTTGATCCCCGGTACTGAAAAAAACAAACAAACAGGGCCGGAGGGTTAGCTCAGTGGTTCCGGCGCCTACCTCACAAGTGCAAGGTCCTGAGTTCGATCCCGGAAACCACAACAAACAAACAAACAAAACAACACACAACACATACTTTTATATTTGTGAGAGTGAGCTTGGAAAAGTTAAAAAATGTTCTATTTAGCTAATATGGAAAACTAATAAAAATAGTATTCAAAGGTCCCTTAATTCTTTTTTTTTTTTTTTTTTTTTTTTTTGCTTTTTTGGAGACAGGGTCTCGCTTTGTAGTTCAGGCTGGCCCTGAGCTCACTATGGTGCCCAGGCAAGCCGCCGCGAACTCAGCAATCCTCCTGTCCCTGCCTCCCAAGTGCTGGGATTACAGGCGTGAGCCACCACGCCCAGCATATGTGGTTACCGGGGATCGAACTCAGGTCCTTGCGCTTGCAAGGCAGGCGCCAGTACCACTGAGCTAACCCTCCGGCCCTTTTTTTTTTGCTTTTTGAGACAGGGTCTCGCGTTGTAGTTCAGGCTGGCCCTGAGCTCACTATGGTACCCAGGCAAGCCGCCGGCGAACTCAGCAATCCTCCTGTCTCTGCCTCCGGAGTGCTGGGATTATAGGCGTGAGCCACCACATCCAGCATTGTGGTATGCGGTGTTGATTGTTGATGGGCGTGTCTCCACGCCCACCATTATATGTGGTTTCCGGGGATCAAACTCAGGACCTTGAGCTTGCTAGGCAGGCACCAGAACCACTGAGCTAACCCTCCGGCCCCCCTTAATTCTTATTAACCCTAAACATCTCAGAATTCTGAAACACTGGATAAACTTTGACTTCCTGAGACATTAAGACCAGGCAGAGCCAGCAGAGACAACAGAAGTGTTCAATCAACCACTGCTTCAACAAAGTCCTGCACTGCCCGCCGCTGTTCCAAGGTAGCACTTAATCCCAAGGAATCCATGTTTGCCTTAAAGAAACTTCCAAATTTAATAAATGGCAAAATAAAATGAAAAAGAATAAGAGAATAAGCAGGACAGAACCTGGCTAGGATAGACAGGAAAAAGTGTCTCAGGCTTTCCCCCAAGCACAGTGGTCCCAATAAACCACTGTGGATCTGATCTGACATCAACACACTTACATCCTCAGTCCAGTCTTCTGTTGTCCACTCCTCCACAGAATTTTTCCAGGCACCTACTGGGAAAACCATAATCAAAAAGTCACATATCATTTTATTCCAAAAGATTCCATTTTATTTGATAAGAAATAACAAAATAAATGCTTTTTAAATACAACTATTATTTACATAAGAGCAAATCAATGTCTCAAACTGATTTTACCTCAAAGTTAATATCCAGGCAGTTCTGCCATGAGAAAGAAAATATGGATGCATTGTAAGACCCAACTTCACATAAAAACAGTCACTTTGTTAAAAACCTCTACTTGTGTCCTGTAACCTCCCTGTGAACCCGAAACTCGTCTCCTTAGGAAGTGTCCACCCAACCAATGCATGCAGCTGCAGATTGTATGTCTTTAAAACTTAACTATATTCTATAGTAACCAGTGATCTAATCGTTGCTATTGGCTTCTGTAAGGACTCGCTTCTGCACTTATAACAATGGAATGATCTAATCACTTCTGCATAGAGACCTCTTGGTAACAGGTGGGGGGGTGGTAAATTTTGCTTTTAAATACGGTATGTTACTCTAAGTGGGCGCCTTCCTCCTATGGAAGGATGGCCCTCAGCTGAGTAATAAACCTCTTGGTTGGACTTAAGATCATGTCATATCCTGAGAGATTGTCTTGGTGGGATTTGGGCATAATGGCATTACAAATAAACAATTAACAATGGACTAACTCTTCATGCCATATATTAATTAAAAAAAATTCTCCCCTAAACCTTTGAAGTGGATTATAGAATTATCAAATATAGACAAGCAACCTTCTTATAAAATATTAACTCCATCACGTGGTGTCCTCATAGGTCTCCAACACAATTAACATTACTGCATCTCCTCATATCAAGTTTTCTACTGTAAGTCTGGAGAAGTGCCAGAGTTACATATTTAAATATAATTCAATTTGTGTACAACACTTAATCATGCCAAACAAAAATACTGGTATTAAAACAATGCTAACAGTTCTTATAATCATGTATAATTACAGCCCTTTACATTAAAGCACACGTGGAAACATACTCAGAAAATGCTTTTAAAGGATGATCAAGATATTAACTATAATCACCCCAGACTATGAACGTGTGTAAGTTTTCAGTTTCCTTATGGGAAGAAAGGAGTTAAGTATCTGACATGCAAAAATCCCATTTCTTGTCAAAAGCTTCTATGTGGAGAAGGAAAAGGAAGGAAAGAAATAATCCTGAGAGAATAAAAAAATGAAAGCAGATGACCAACTTTAAGTTCCATAGAATCATGCAAGTAACCTAACAGGCAATCTCCTTACAAATTAAATCACTGTCCTTTCCTAGGAAAAGAGCCTGTATCTATGGAATGCTTTTAACAGGCCAGACTAATGACTGGTTATGCCAAACAATCTCAGAATTTATGCTTTTGTGGAACACAGTTCCTTATAAAATATTATGAAAACTGTGCTACTAGATATAAAATGAAATGATTCAAAACCAAAAATATTTCCTGGTGGGGGATGTAGCACACAGTCACTGTTCTTGCAGGGCAAGCCCAAAGTCCTGACTGAGTTCAATCCCTCATATGGAAGGAGGGGGCATTTCCTGGTGTCTCACTTAGAAACTTTACCTATTAGCTGGGTGTGTTGGTGCACACCTATAATCCTAATACTCTGGGAGCCTGAGGCAAAAGGATCAAAAGTTAGAGCTCAGCCGGGTCTGGTGGCTCAGGCCTGTAATCCCAGCACCTGGGAGGCAGACACAGGAGGATTGCTGCGTTCGAGGCTTGCCTGGGCTCCACAGTGAGCTCAGAGCCAGCCTGAACTACAAAGTGAGACCCTGTCTCAAAAAAAAAAAAAAAAGTTAGAGCTCAACCTGACAATTTAGGGAGATTCTGTAACAAAGTAAAAAAATGTGTACTAAAAGGTGGGGCATGGTAGTACATGCCTATACTCTCAGCATTTCAGACTGAGGTAGAAGGATTACTGTGAGTTCAAGGCCAGCCTGAACTATGTAGCAAGGTCCTATCTCTAAAAAAATTAAATAAAATGAAAATAAGGAAAGGGATGGGGCTGTAGCTCACTGCAAAGGCCCTGGGTTTAATTTCTATTTTCACAAAAGGGACAGAAGGGCAAAAAGAAACCTCATGTATTACTACAAACCATAATGTTGCAGAAGGAAAACTGTGGGTTCCATATCCTTTCCCTGCTTCTTCTGTGCCTACTGACTGCTTAATTTCCTTATTTTTTTGGAAGGGGGGTCTGGCTTTGTAGTTCAGGCTGGCCCTGAGCTCACTATGTAGCGCAGGCAAGCCTCAAACTCAGCAATCCTCCTGCCTCTGCCTCCCGAGTGCTGGGATTACAGGAGTGAACCACCAACATCTGGCATTGTGGTATGTGGTACTAATTGCTGGTGGATGTGAGTCACCATGCCCCCTTATATGTGGTTACAGGGATGAACCAGAGACTTTGCCCTTGCTAGGCAGGCAATGGAACCACTGAGCTAAATCCCCAGCCCTCCTTAAATCATTAATAAAGTTTAATACTGACAAACACTTAACAATCTGATCATTCTGTTGGCTAACTTCTCAAACCTTTAAATGGTTTCCATATTTTCCAAAGTGACAAAAATATGAATTTATATATTCCTGCAAAAATCTCTTTAAAATAGGTTTTTTACCCCCCTGCCCAGCTTGGTGCTACACAGCTATATCCTCTGGAGGCTGAGGTAGAACAATCACCACCAAGGAGGCCTGCCAGGGCTACATGGCAAGATCCTGCCTCAAGAAAACCGAAAATAAGTATTTTCTTGTTTTTTGTTTTTGCAATGGTGGAGACCAAGCTCAGGGCCTTGCACACTACCTTCTATACCCTCTATGGTTTTTAAAATTTTGAGGCAGTGGAGCCGGAGATTTAGCTCAGTGGTTCCAGCGCCTGCCTTGCAAGCACAAGGTCCTGAGTTCGATCCCCGGTAACCACATACAATGCTGGATGTGGTGACTCACACCTGTAATCCCAGCACTCGGGAGGCAGAGGCAGGAGCATTGCTGAGTTCGATTTTGCCTGAGCTACAGAGTGAGCTCAGGGCCAGCCTGAACAACAAAGTGAGACCCTGTCTCAAAAAAAAAAAAAAATCGAGGCAGGGTCTCTCTCTCTCTCTCTCTTTTTTTGAGACAGGGTCTCATTGTGTAGTTCAGGCTGGCCTGGAAATTGTGGTACTAAAAGGTGGAGCTGGAGATTTAGCCCCTGCTTCAGCATTCTCAATGATGTGACTACAGATGTGCACCATCACATCGGGCTAGGGTTTCCTAAAGGTATTAAAAAATGATAGTTTAAATATTGGGCATGGTGGCTCACACCTATAATCCCAGCACTTGGGAGGCAGAGGCAGGAGGCTTGCCTGGGCTACATAGTGAGCTCAAGGCCAGCCTGAACTACAAAGCAAGACCCTGTTTTGTTTGTTTGTCTTAAAAGATAGTTTAAATGAAAAATAAAAAACTCACCTATTATCAGTAGGAAATCAGTAGTGGGTGCTTTGTTTTCTTGGCCCTAGAACACATACTGTTCCAAGAAGCTAATGCATCTGAGGCAAATCACCCATCTACACTTCACTCCCCTTCTTTTACATGGTGACTTTAAATACTAATACAAAATCTCCATCTTTTTTGTTGGTACTGAGCTTGAATGCACAGCCTTTGCACTAATCTATATCCCCAGCCCCTTTTTATGGTTTTTTTTTTTTTTTCAGTTCTTTATTTTGAGAGAAGTGCTCATCGTGGCTAAACTGCCCAGGCTTGTGTCCAACTTTTGATCCTTGTGCTTCAAGCTCCCAGACTGCTGCCATTACAACATGTGCAACACACCACTCCAGGGCCCTGGGCAACTGAAGGATTTGGTAGGATCCACTTTCAAAATTAAAAAAAAAAAAGGGCTGGAGATTTAGCTCAATGGTTCCAGCACCTGCCTAGCAATCCCCTAGGTCCTGAGTTTGATCCCAGTAACCACATACAATGCTGGGCATGGTGACTCACGCCCACCAGCAATCAATACCACATAACACAGTGCAGGGCATGGTGGCTCACATCTGTAATCCCAGCACTCAGGAGGCAGAGACAGAAAGGACTGCTGAGTTTGAGGTTTGCCTGAGCTACATAGTGAGCTCAGGGCCAGCCTGAGCTACAAAGCAAGATCCTGTCTCAAAAAAAAAAAGCAGCCCTGAGGTAAATCTCCCTTAACAAAGAGAGAGGGAGAATAAGAGAGGAGAGAAGAAAAGGAGGCAGAAAGAGAGAGAACATTTTACAAGATTCTTTTTAAATTTTCTGTGTTGTTTCTTATGGCAGTGGGGATCAGAATGAAAGCTTCACACACTGTACAAAAACTCTCTCACACTGTTAAAACTCCAGGCCTATAAGATTTTCTTTTTCTTTTTTTGGTTTTTGACACAAGGTCTCACTAGTGTTGGGATTAGAGGCATGAGTCATCACACCTGGCTGGAAATTTCTCTTCGTGTTTTTTTTAGGTACAGGGACTGAACTCAGTACCTTGTGCTTATAACAAGGCAGGCACTGGTACACTGAGCTAAATTCTTGGCCCTGCAAAATTCTTAACTAAGTAAGTTAAGAAAAAAGTCATACCTTTCAGTCCATAAGAACTTTTGTTTGACAGATCTTGGGTTACACTGTGAGCATGTGTTGCCAGTTCTGTGGATCAATATAAAATGAAGAATTTTAACATATCAAAACAATGAAAGCAATCATAGAGCAAATGATTGGTACATGAAGGGAAAGTGTCAAAGCTAAGTACAGTAGACCCTCCTCTGTGATTTCAATTTCTATGGTCAAATAAGGTCTAAAAATATCAACTATAAAATTCTACAGACATAGGAAGATACAAACTGAAAGAATAGCCACATACATGTAACTTTTAAAATGAAGTATTACCTTCCATTATTAGCTATCAATACTCTACTGTATCTAATTTGTAAATTAAATTTCATCACTGGCATTCATGTATGAAAAAAATCACACACACACACACACACACACACACACGGAGAGAGAAGATTTTGTACTATCTTCTGATGGGCTCTCACTGGAAGTTTTAGAACATATCCCATGGACGAGGCAGGGCCAATACTGTACTGTATGTGCTGCTGTACTATCCAGGGAGGGGAAACGCATTGCAGTCCACACTGTGATATGATACCATAACTCAACCAATGAGGCCTTGTGCTGATGTCACCTGAGCAATCAAATTACATAAAGTGCCACTGTTTTCAGTGACCATGAGAACCAGGCTTCGTTCCTGTTTGAGGCTTTTGATTTTTTTGACAGGTGTTATTTTTTTTTTAACAAGCTCAGATAGTAGGACTTATAAATTAAACTGCATGCCAGTTTTTCTAGCTTGTTTAATGAGTTTTCCTCATAGCAAGAATAGATTCTTACTATACTGTCAAAAGTCAGATTTCTGCCGGGCGTGGTGGCTCACGCCTGTAATCCCAGCACTCGGGAGGCAGAGGCAGGAGGATTGCTGAGTTCAAGGCTTGCCTGGGCTACATAGTGAGCTCAGGGCCAGCCTGAACTACAAAGCGAGACCCTGTCTCAAAAAAAAAAAAAAAGTCAGATTTCTGAGCCTAAAGGCTGATCACAGAACTCTGTCTCAACAACAAGACAGTATTAACTTTGACATCTCTGAAGAAACGGCCAATATTCCACCCACTGACAATACCCTCAGCTGTGCTTAAAACAAACTCATTTTGCTTATCTCCATGTTTT
>PVIC010037111.1:0-18235 GCA_004025085.1 Thryonomys swinderianus
GGTTACCGGGGATTGAACTCAGGACCTTGCGCTTGCGAGGCAGGCGCCGGAACCACTGAGCTAACCCTCCGGCCCCACTGTTGTTTTGATTGCTTCTCATAAAGACAGTCACAAGAAACGACTTCTAGAACTGCTTCAGGAAGTAGTAAGAACGTGGAATAAGAGTCTTCGAAGTGAGGGGGATTATTTTGAGGGGAGATTAATGGCAATATGCCATTAATCAGATTAACCATGTAGTTTTATCACCTCTTATTAATATTAATCATTAACATTAATCATATTAAACATACAGTTTTATCAGCTCTTATATTGTTTGTGTATCTCCAAGACTCAACTATAAATAGTTGTTCTAAAGAGAGGTAAAGACTTTGCCCCGTTACCTTGTTCCCAGGTAATAGAGCCCTGATTCAGACCCCCAGGCAGAACTCCTGCCCCAGAAGTGGCAGTGCTGGTGGTCTGCTGAGATTGCACCCTGCCCACTATGCACGCTTTTGGTAGGGGAACGCCAGTGGGGTCTTGAAGCCCTCCCCTTCCCAGCCCAGAAGCAGGCGCTCCCAGCCTGGGGTGTAGGTAGTGTGCTGACCTCCTTCTGAGTCGCTACCTTTGCTCAAAAGCTAAACAGTTTATTCTGGCCAAGGGTATCCTGGGTTCATACCTTGCTCTGGGCCTGATGGATATGAGGTTCTCTGTCAGATCGGTCCCCTGTCTCTCCCACTAACTTGCTGTGTGACTTTATGGAAGTGACTCCCCTCACCGGCCCCTAAGAAGCCACTTGGTCCCACCTAGGTGCGCCCTTCACGCTCTCTGTGATGACAGTGTCTGAGAGAACCCAAGCTGTTCTGTGCAAAGGCTGTTCCTCTCATTGCCACGAAGGGATGGCATCCACACCAAGTCTTCATAGAGACAGCTTCCTCACCCTCAGAGTACAAGACTTGCTCTTTCTTTTTCTCCATTTGCCTGTCATAAATGGCAAATCTCAAATAGCTGGTATGAGCACGTAGGGAAACAGATGCCTTTTTAATATGGAAGCCACCTGTCCCCAAGTGCTGCAGGAATCACATGCAGAATAGGAAGGTTCTTTTTACTATCTGCCTCTTCTTCCCATTTGTCGTGTAGTTGCTGGGATTCCTGACTTTGACACACCTTAGGAGTCCATACCGTTCTTTAAAGTGTTCAGTTACACCCCAAAATGGCCTTGACTTTGTTTTTGTCCGCCACCACCAACACACAGGGATGGGTAGTGAAAAAGAAGCAGAGAGCTGGAGAAAGGCAGGTCGGGTATGACATTCCGTAGCTCCTCCGATGGATGCAGACAGTAACAGGAAGCAGGGATCGGTGGAGAGCTGAAGATTTACTGTCCAAGGGAGGAAACAGCCCAAGCCTCGTCTTCCCCTTCTCCTGAGCCACCTTTGCACTGTCTCCTGGGGCCAATAGCCAGGGCCATCTTGCTGGCTGCAGACCCTCGTGTTCCAGACAAGGGCAGTGCAGACCTGCCACCTGAGTTGGTGAAGTAGCAGATGATGATGATGATGATGATGATGACGATGATGTGTATGCTTCCGGCCTCTCCCTCCCTGGCCCTGCTGTCACCGCACCCCTTTCCCTGCCCACCACAGCTGCTGCTTCCAGCACCGCAGGTGCTACGAGGAGGCCGCCGAGGTGGACTGTCTCCAGGACCCCGCCAAGCTCAACGCGGATGTTGACTGTGTCAGCAAGAAGATCACCTGTGGTGAGCAGCAGGGGGTGTCACACGGGCCGGGCTGAGAAATGCCAGAGAGGGACCCCGGCTGGGGCAGCCAAGGGCTTCCAGGCCCACCTGCGTCTTCGCCGTCTCCACCGGAAACAACAACGCTGGCTCTAGACACTTGAGGCCGGGCAGTCAGCACCTTCACCTCACGTGCAACCGTTCTGTTTTCAACTGACGCAATACTTGACTAGCAGAAAATTTGACTCACAATAATTCCCTTTTTATTAATATATGTTTGCAATACATAATAAATACCTTCATCACGGGGAATGGGTACATATACTTGCCACATCCTGATTTCCTTCCGTTCTCCCTCCGCTCTTCTCCCTCCTGTCTCCGTGTACCCCCAGACCCCCTTCCCATTCCCACATGGACTTTTTTCCCTACATCCTTGCCACGTCACTTACTGTTTTTCGCCTTCATGGTGATGAGCCATTCTTTCTAGAGTAAGCTAGGCATTCATTGTTGACTTGATTAGTATTTTTCTAGTGAGCAGAGATGAGATGCTGAACTCCCCCCCGTCCCTGTGGGCCACGTGCTCTGGGGGATGTCTGACTCGCAGCTATGTATTGGTAGCGGCCCAATCCTTGCCACGCAGCCTCGTGTAGCAGGGAGGAAATGACTTACTTCCTCTGAACTCAATACGGGAAGGAGACAGCCAGCTTCAGAGAGGTGTTATGGAAATTTAAAGTGACACATGCAGGTTTTAGCTCCTGTTAGGAGATCGGCAGCATGCACGGGGGTGGTAAGCAGCTCTGAGTGAAGAGGTGGCCGATCCTGGTGGGAATCAGACTTGTGAAGGTTAAAATCTCGGCTCTCTGCCCTGCTGGCTGGGTGACCCTGGGAATTTTGTGTTGTGTCTCTGGGAATCCTGGAAAGAGCGTAGGTGAAGGCACAGAGGGGAGGAGTGGAGCCCATTGGGGGTGAGAGCCCAGAGCCACCCGTAATACCCACCTATCGTACCCGGTGGTCTCTGCACATGGCCACTCTGATCTTCCTCCAGCCCTGTGGAGGGGACCATCACCTGAAGTTTTCAGACAAAGAGAGGGAAGCTAATAGCAATTAAGTAACTTGCCCAAAGTCACACAGCTGTGAAGTTATAGAACCAAGGTTTGAACTCAGATCCAACCGAGTCCCAAGTCCGGGTCCCAAGGGCAGGCTGGAGCACGGAACATCAGGAGCAGTAGAGGGCAGGCCAGGGAGAGCCAGCAGGGCAGGAGCGTGGCACAGAGCACAGCAGCAGTACCCGTCGGTTCACCCAGAAGCACGTGGAGCATCTGGACCACGCAGGACAGTGTTCTGTGCGCGACGGTCCTCACTGTTGCCAGGCACTTACTCAAGACAAGTGATGTAGGATATTAGATGGTGATGAGTCAGGGAAGAGCACGGAGGACTGGGACGGGACTCCTTTAAAATAGAAAGGGCCCCTGAGCCCATGAGAGCTGGGCTGAGACAGAAGGAGGAGGGAGGCACACCACGTGACCGACTGGGAGGACAAAGCAGGCTGGGGGGTGTGGGTGGACCTGAGGCCTGGCGCCCCCTGTGCTTGAGGAGCAGAGAGGACAGAGGGGAGGTGGAGAAGAATGACATGGAGGGGCGGACCTGAGGGAGGACAACGGTGCTCTGGCTTCTTCAAGGCCGCACTGGGAAGTCACCGGGAGGCTTCTGAATGGGTGAACACATGCTTCGGTCTGAGGTCTTGTTTGTTGGTTTGTTTGTCTTGGTGTTATACCGGGAACTGACCCAAGGCCTTGGGCAGGTGAGGTAGCACTCTACCGCAGGGGAGCCAGCCCCTGCCCTTGGCCTGGGTTTGAGAACATTCCTCTGGCTTCTGAATGGGAAGATACTGACATGGGAGGAAGCAGGAGACTAATCAGGAGGCCACTGACACAGTCAGACAGGAGTTGACGGTGGAGAACAGAGGCAGACAGAGACATGGTCAGATTCTCAGTTTGCTGGCAGTAGGGCCCATCACGTGACCAGGCAACCGCGGTGTGGCTCAGCAGAGGAGGTGGCAACGGCATGAACGTGATGAGGCGAGCAGAGGACGTCGGGGAACACACGATACTTCTTGGGGCTCACGGGGCTCTTGTCTCCCCGCTCTGCCCTCTGTCTTGCAGAGTCCAGGGAGCCGTGCGATCGCCGGCTGTGCAGCTGTGACAAGGCCGCCATAGAGTGCTTCGCTCGGTCTCGCATCAACTCCTCCCTGAACCTCCTGGACCCGTCCCTCTGCCTGGCTCACACTCCAGGTAGGGAACATCATCGGGCAGGGCTTCGTGTGGGGAGACCCCTGCTAGGTCTCCGCAGATGGCACCTTCGGTAGCTTTATACCCCAAACTGTACTCTGAACACACTCTCCTGTGTTTTCCTTACAGAGACGACCAGCCAGAAAGAGCCAGCAACCCAGGTGCCTGGAGGTAAGGCTCCTGGGGAGAGGGCTCCCCCCGGGACCCGAGGGCTGCCGGTGAGAGGGCAGATAGAATCACAGCCTCTGCCAAGGCTGCCTGGCTGAGGCGAGAGCCATCTGTGGCACCGTGCCCAGCCCTACTTCACTGACTAGGGGGCCTGGCACCATTTCAGATACGCCCATGTCAGGGATCTCTCCTCCAGGGCCCTAGTGCGGACTTGGCCCCTGCCACTGGACACTGGGGGCCTCCACAAACAGACATGGCCATGTACTGGATCAAGGTGTAAACTTAATCTGAGCAGGACATGCACCCCAAATTCTTTATGCCTCCCTGCTCACTGCGTAGTGAAAGCTATCATATGCAATGTGCCCAGGTCAGACCTTGTCACGCTGGGTGAGCACCTGGCTGTGCCAGACTTCCAGGAGCAGAGCTAATGTGTCACCCACTCTTCCCCCACATGCTCCCCAAAACCCACCGCAGAAGTCTGGGTCCAAAGGGTCTGTCAGAGGGAGGGTGGTTTGTGCACGTGTCTCTCCAGGACAGGCTGGGTCCTTAGTAACTGTCCAGTGAACGAAGCACAGGATGAGTCTTACTTTAAAACGTGGGTCTTAGGAAAAACAGGATCCAGTTCCCAGTGCCCCTCCCCGTTTACCAGTCTCTGTGACCTCTCAGACCAGCACTCTGGGGCTCTCGGGGCTCCGCAGCAGAGCACCTCTCCTTTTCCCGGCAGGACCCCTCTCTTAGAACGAGCTGCGCAGTGTTTGTCAAGAGCAAGTCGGTGTGTGTGTGTGTGTGTGTGTGTGTGTGTAGCAGTCATTGTCTGTACATGGCCATGTGTAGGTGTGTGTGTGAGCACATGGGATGCATTGTGGGGGGTCTATGAATGTGTGTGTGAGGTGTGTGTGCATGTATGTTGTATCTGTGTGTCTTCCGGATCCAGCGCTTTCTCTGCCATCCGCCCTCCCTCACGAACAAGGCTGCTGCTGGACTGCGCACCCGGGTCCCAGCCTCGGCGCCGTCCTCAGCGTCTGGGAGAGCCTCCCTTCTCCCGCAAACCCCGCCGGGGGCCGTGGCCCCTCCAGGGCTCTGGCCTCACTGGCTCCCCACGTTCCGGGGCTACAGGACAGCGAGGGACTCCTCAGAGAGAAGGGACAGCTTTTCCCTGGAGGAACGTTCCCTCCCTCAGCCCGGCAGTCCCCGCCCTGTTCTCCGCGGAGACCCTGGGCTTCCCTTGACACTTGCTGCTTTGCTCATTTTTGTTCGGGGCTCTCTTTCCCAGTGGTCCCTGCAGAACCCACGGACACCAGCCTGACGGTCCTCTCGGGAGAAGGTGAGCAGAAGGGGCTGGCTGCGCCCAGCGTCTCTCTCTTTCGTGCCTCCTCTGACCTGTCTCCAGACCCCCTAAAGCGCCGCTGCCTGCCTGGTTATGGAGCAGACTCGCGTGGCCCGTCAGGCCCCCACGGTGCTTCCCTACGTCCTCGGCTTTATTCCCTGATCCCACCCTGTGGAGTCACCAGCACCGCAGAGCACCCGTCCGGCTCGGTTTGAGCAGAGATGAGCAACAAATGCTTTTTATGGTATAAGTACCTTCTGAGTTACCCGGGCCCCACGCCACGCCACACTGAAACGCTCATCTGAGATCCCAGTCGAGATGCCCATGCTGCATTCCTGTTTGCTGAATCTTCCCAGTGTCCTTCTGGGAGGGCATCTTCCCTCTGCTTCTGGGGGTCACCGCTTCTCTCTCCTGTTGTCAATGTTGCCACACAAAGAGGACAAAGGCAAAGCCCATCGTCTGGCTCATGAGCGGCTGTCCCTCGAGTGTCCAAGGGCATCTCACTGCCAACAGCTCCCACACAGCCCAGAGAGAAAGGAAATGTCACCTTCACCCACCCTATTTTCAGCCCAAGCAATGACTTGTCCAGAAAGTTCTAATCTTTTTGGAACAAATCCTCGGGTCCGAACACGAAGTCAGCTGTGGGCTTCACGGCCCGTTGGATAATCACAAAATATTTCCAAATCAGAACAGTGTTGAATGTTTGAATGCTTCAGGCTTAGCTGTGACCACCCTGTGGCATAAAGAAACTGCAGCATTCATCTCTGGGAAAGACACAAAGGCACCGGCTTCTTCAGGGAGTCTAAGCTCCAGTGCAGAGAGACAGTTCACACACAGATCCAGACCACAGCTGCCTTCTCAGAGGGCCTCTCTGTGTTGCTCCCAGGGTGCCCCCTGCTATTCCTGCCGACACTCGGGCGCGCCCTGGCATGGTCCCTGTGCACTCACTCGGGTCCAGCTCGAGCACCAGCTGGCAGCCAGGTGTCCTGAGCACCTCGCATTGGGACCTCTCCTCTGGCCCTCGGGCCCCAGAGCCACTTCTCCTGCAGCTGAGCCCCGCCTGGCTTGGCCGCCCAGCTAGATCCATCACTGAAGATAGCTGTTTTCTTTTCACAGTGGCTGCTGAGACCAAAGCTGAGAGAATGACCACTCTTGCGAGGACAAGTAAGCAGAAGGGACCTCCGGAGAGGCCGGTGTGGGGGCCAGTGTTCCCAGTTCCAAGGAGCCCCTCCCAGTGGGACTGGAAGAAATACCAGTATTCCCACTTTACAATACGTAAGGCTCGGCAGGCTCAAAAGTTCATAGTCACCCAGCACATGGCTCGTGGGCCTGGCCTCTCGCCTCAGAATTCAGGCTGGATGTTTTTTCTTCCTGTGACCCAAGAGTGAGCTACGGAGCACACTGGCCCGCAGGCCACTCTGTTCAAAAGTACACTTTGCTTTTACTTTTTCCTCTTCGAATTCTGGAGAAGCTGCAGTACCTGGGTTTTCTGACAAACTCACCAGCTCTGGCCTGAGAGTGAGCGTGTGTGATGGGGGCTCCCTTTGCCCTGCAGGACCCCGGTACCATCCGCTGTCTCAGGAAACCTCATAGGGGGAGGTGGACCAGAACCTTGGGAAGGTCTTAGGCCCCTGCGGCTCGGAATAGTAACAGGCTGCCGGCGGAGGTGCCTGACCGTCTCTTCCTTCTTCTCGTGCAGACCTAGGACAGGATCTGGAAGGCGTGGAGGCTGCTGGGGGCACAGAGCCGCCGGGTAAGCACCCCTGGTTCTGCCAGCCTTTCTGTGTGTCATCGTGCCTGAGATATGTCTGAGATCGTGCGCTGCAAGTGAACCCTGAGGCTAAACCCCAAATGGAGGAAATCACCAAAGCCAATTTACTTTTATCTCCCCACCCACAACATTGTGTACAAATGAAGTTAAAAGATCCATTAGCAGGAAGAAATGGAAAATTATCTTGTGAAGAGATGCATTTAGAAAAACACCAAAACCTGGGTTCAGTTTCCCACTCATTTCACTTCTAATTCCCCAGTATAAAGAAAGACACTTTTAATATCTGAAGCCACGTTTTCTAGTCTCCTCCTCCCTCTGCGTATCTGTGGACATCAATCAGGTGAGTTTGAGTTCACTTGACAGTTACGACTTTCAGTCTAAGTTACACTATTAATACAAAGTACTGCTCTTCCCCTGATATTAAGTATTTTATGTAACATGAGTTGTAGCTGCATAATGATTCTTTATCTGCAAACATAATGCATTTATTTTCTGGTTTGGGGATCAAACTCAGGCCTTACACTTGTAAGGCACCACTGAGCTACACCCCAAATATAATTTCCCCCAAATATAATTTATTTAAGCAATTACTTATAATTATTTATTTTATTAAAGCACCAGAGATCGAACCTGGGGTCTTCATACTGAGCTGCACCCCTGGCCTTTTATTATTATTATTATTATTTTTTGAGACAGGGTCTTGCTTTGCAGTTCAGGCTGGCTCTGAGCTCACTATGTAGCCCAGGCAAGCCTCGAACTCAGCGATCCTCCTGTCTCTGCCTCCCGAGTGCTGGGATGACAGGTGTGAGCCACCACGCCCGGCAACCCCCGGCCTTTTTTAATTGTTTATTTTGAGATAGATTCTCAGTAGGTCACCAAGATGTCCAGGCTTGGCTTACTTGGGACACTTGTACTGCAGCCTCTCGGGGGCATTCAGTTATCATGGATGGCAGATACGCACTTTATTTAGGTCCACCCATCAGGGTTAATTGATTAGGTTAGATGGAACCACTGGACACAGAGTGTCGCCCAGCAGTCCCGCGGGTCACTGGGAGGACCTGCACTCGATTCTGAACAGGCTGAGAAGCTGTTAGAGCACTTACTCAGGAAACAGGGGGCTCAGGGGGACCCCAGTGAGGCACTGACCCTGTCCACCGTTCTCGTTGCCTGTTCACCTCCCGGGAGCACGGTCCCATAGGACTTGCAGAGACCGAGCACCCAAACTCCAACCCCAAACCCACTTCCTTACCGCAAAGCGCCAACGCTGCAGGTGAATCTGCATACTGAGTTTAGAAAAAGGCCTCACACACTTGGCTCTGTGCCAACAGGGAGAGCTCTGCATACTCGCTGTGGCATGCGTGCCGTAGGTTCGCCAACCCTGGTGTTGACACTTGGCAGGTGATCATCACACATGCAGCACAACCACAGGCTTGGGAAGCCGCCATATTGCCCCTTCCAGGTGATCTAGAGTAGACTTCTGTTAGAGTCTAGATGTAAAGCTCCCCAAAGGGCCCCTGTGCCCAGGGACGGGGCATTCGGTAGGGAATTGCATCGCTTATGAACGCTGAATGTGCTGTCAGAGATGGATCACGGGAAGATGTGTTCTTGTTCCTGGTTCCTCCCTTTTCTCCTTTATTCCCCCTGAGCTTTTAAACCTGGTTGACACCATGCACGATCAGGGCCGGGTCTCCTCCTCAGTTTGCCGGCCTACATCCCACCGCAGGAAACACTGCACAGACACAAGCAGAAGTGTGCTTTGCTAATCTGCTAGGAATTTCTGAGTACAGTCAGGTTGACACGCACAGTTAATGGCCATCCTGTCCATGTTGAGGCTGCCGTAGAAAAGCTGGAAATGCTGCTGTGAGGCTGATTCACACCTGGCACCCACCCTGAAGTCTGCCAGCCGAGCTCTTGCCCTCCTACTGCACCGCGGGTCCCTCAGCAAAGCTCTGCTCCAGAGCCTCGAGTCTGACCCTGCTAGTGTGCGTTTGCAGGGTCTGCCGAGGCTGCTGCCACAGTGAAGGCTATGACCCTCGGCCCGGCTGGCAGTGACTCTTCGAGGCTGGTGGTGTCATCCGTAGAAAGCGGCCCTGAGGAAACGACAGGCAGAGGTAAGCGGAAGTCAAAAGCCACAGGAGGCCCGTCCCCCTGCCCTTGGGGTTCTACGCTGTGCTCCTTACAAAGCATCTAAGTCACCTTATCGGAGACTGTAACCTCTCATAGGTGTGACCAGAGGGCATCCTCCCCCCCTGAAGGAGGAGCTCTCCAAGCAGGGGCTCCAGGGGACCCCACGTGCCTGCTGCCTCTGTGTGGCTAAGCCTGGGACAGGAGCTCCGATCTTTTGTCTCCGGCCCTGACACCCTTCCTGCTCTGCTCTAGTGGCCCGGAAGGAGAAAGTTTAGCACACCCATACCACTGTTTGTGGGAAAGAAGGGAGCGCTTGGGTTTTACAGTGCTCCCACGTCCCTCCTCCTCTGATGCTGACCGAAGGCCTTGCTCCTCCTGTGGGGGACACAGGCAGCTGGACACAGAGGAGGACTTGGCTGACAGCCGGACAAGCCTGTCCTCCGAAGACAGCTGTGCTTGACTGATATAGTAGAAGAGGAAAAGTAGGGGGAGGACAGACAGACAGACTCACACAATGAGAAGCCAGAGGTGGAAGAAAGAGTCAAAGTCTACAGCCCAGCAAGTGTGATAATCGAATGTGGCCTGAAAGCCAAGAGGAGGAGACTCCCATAGGAGGCGAGGCTGTGCCAGTATCACAGTGCGGCCTGGAGGGCGGCTGTGCCCTGACAAGACCCCCACACACACACTCAGGGAGAATTCATAAGGGTCTGGCGGATAAGTGGAGGTCAGGCGGGGAAAGGCTTTCTCTCTAAGGCGCCATGCACCCTACAGAGTCCAGCTGACCAGATGTGGGGTACGGGGCTCTGGGTTTCCTGTGCACCCAGAGCCATCCTTGTGCGGCCTGGAAAGCTGCCCTGACCTCCCTGCTCCCCTGAGACTCTCATTCCTAATCAGCCTGCGACAGGTTCACCTTTCTGCACGTGGGAAGCGGGGGTGACACCCAGGCGATGGCGCAGCTCGGAGAGATGCTTTTCTGTCTGACGTCCCGGTGCCCCCAGGAGTTCGAGTCCTACGGCTGTTACTGTGGGCGAGAAGGAAGAGGCGAGCCTAGGGACGCCCTGGACAGGTACGGCCGGGGAGGGTGGCGTCTGAGTGGATTGACAGGACTGGCTCCTGCAGGCCCCTCGTCTCCTCTGGACTGGGCTCAGAGAGTTCGCTAAGTGCGTTTCTGCTCTCAGAAAGGAGCCCTTGATAGCAAGGTTGGTCACACTGGTACCACGTCTCCCGAGCGGTGTTCCCAACTACAGGTATGTGGTGCCCCAGGGAGCAATCAGTGGCCGCTGAATGTCCATCGTCTCTGACCCACAGGCTGGAGGACCGAACAGTTGGGGGGCTGTGTCGCTCTAGGTGGGGCCATCTAAAAGCAAGACATGACTCCTTCCCGAGGTTAGGGGGACCCTGGGCCAGACTCCGGCCCAGATACAGTTCTTTACTGCCGTCTGTTTATGGTGAGGGCTCAGGGAGGGTGCCCACGGGTGTGAGATCAGTGACTCTATGTGTGCAAGGCTGGATGGCACGGGGCACTGCTCGTCCACAGGGAGCCTTTCTGTAAGATGAAAACCAGGCATTCCTTCCGGAAAGCCTCCGTCTGTTACTGTAATAAATATGCAAATCACATTTTTGCCATCAACAACATCATAATGAGAATACAAGACCTTAAATAATAAAAACCTTCAATAATAAGGTGCATACTGCGTGACACATGCTGCCTTAGAGGTGGCATCTTTGTGCAGCACACAATCCAGCTGACCACGCCTAGGGCCTGGCTGTGTATTCGTGCGCCCCGTGAGCATTCGAGGGGAGGCCCTGGATTCTCCGCCTCCTCCAGGGAGTGTGGGGAAGCGGGCCTGGGACGCGGGGAGTCCAGACAACAAGGGCTCGCTTGGTCGTAGGTGCTGCGTGTCCCACCACTGCTGCCTGGAGCAGGTGAGGAGGCTGGGCTGCCTGCTGGAGAGGCGGCCTCGGACCGCCGTGCTGTGCGTGGCCCACACACCCAAGTGTAAGTGCTGTTGGCCGGGCGGCGCGTTCTCCCCCCCGCCGTGCAGGTGGGCAGCTGGCCGATCGCGGCTTCCGGATGGCTTCCCAGCTCACCTCTGTCTAGAGCACCGCGCTCTTCCAACCCTGCAGACCCCCGTCCTGACGCCTGGGTCGCGCTCTGGCTCCACTTGCAGAGCCTGAGCCGGTTGCCTTGAGGCCCCAGGCTGGGTGAAAGCCTTGGGAGCAAACTGGTAGCCACACAGGAGGAGGAGCGGGCCTGGGAAACACGCTCAGGTCCCCCGAGGCAGCCTTCTCCTTCCCGACGTCTTCCCTGAAGAAGCAGAGCCCTTCCCGCACGAGGGCTTCTGAGGAACCCCACTAAAAAGCCCCACCGAAGGCCCATTAGAAGCCGGAGCTCTGGTTAACGGGAGGCAGGGGCGCTCAGCTCCCCCCTCCCCGCAGTGGGAACCGCGTCTTCCGTAGCCTCCAGCCGGGCGGTGGCTTCTGAGCCGGCTCTGTCCACACTCCGCTGCGCTTCCTTCTCTGAACCCGACAGCAGACTCATGACTCTCACGCTCCGCAACTTGAAAGAAGAGGCCTCCCCCGGAATCCCGTGAGAGCCCGGAAAGAGCTTGTTCTCCTCTTCACGTTTGTCCGAGAAGCCACTGGCGGGGCCTTTCCTCCTCCTCCCCCTGCTCTCCAAGCCTCGTCGCCATCTCGCTCTGTGCTGTCCTTTACGGCTAGCGCGACCCAGAGCGCAGCGCTGCGGGCCACTCGCCCACGGGGGACCCGGAAAACAGAGCCTGGGCGGTTCCTGCCTCGAGCCCCTCGGAGCCTGCAGGGAGACGGCGGGCTGAGCCGGGGAGAGGGCGCTGCGGTCTGCGCGATGCCAGGGAGGGCCAGAGGTGGGGGTGCAGTGGGCGGCGCGGTGAGATCTGACCGGAGTCAAAGAGCAAAGGGAAAGTCCCAGGAAAGGGGCAGGAGGAACACAGCGTCTTGGGAAGGCTCGGCGGTGCAGGATCAGCTCCCGGACCGGGGACTGAATTGTTGGGGCAGCAAGTGAAGCCTGGCTGCGGCGGAGGGAGCGGCAGGGTGGGCGGGCAGGCCTCGGGC
This sequence comes from Thryonomys swinderianus, assembly GCA_004025085.1. Classification (NCBI taxonomy): domain Eukaryota; kingdom Metazoa; phylum Chordata; class Mammalia; order Rodentia; family Thryonomyidae; genus Thryonomys; species Thryonomys swinderianus. The sequence goes on from PVIC010037111.1 coordinate 12,477, forward strand.
CATGAGCGCAGAGACCCGTGAGCGGCGCGCAAACACTGATGTGTCTTCCTATGGGGGAGGGGCCAGGCTGGGTCTAGAGCCAGGAGTGACCGCGCCGAGGGGCCGCGGGGACCCCCTAGGCTCCCCAGTAGGGCAGGATCTGGGAGGCCGTGCTGCAGCGGAACCCGTCCGGGCCCTTGGCGAGCGGTGAGCACTGAGTCGTGGCCGGTGGCGGCTGCAGGAACCTGGGTGCGCTGTCACCGTCCTACACGCAGGGGAAGGTCACGGTCGCCCCGCAGCCCAGGCCTCAGTGTGCTGCACTCTACCCCGCCCCCAGCGGTCACCCTTCTCTTCCTCGTCTTTGCTGCTGCTAGACTGTAACCAAAATATCGGCTGTCCCTCCGTGTGGGGGCCAGCGGAGCGGGTACAGAGCGCCTGCGTGGGAGAAACAGAAAAAACGATGAACACTTCACAGTGAGATCGGACACAGAACAGCCGTTTAGCCTCAGTGAAAACTGCGACCCGGAGGCCTCTACAGAAAGCCCCCCGCCCAGATCTTTCAACACCCTTTTCCTCCACACGCAGTCTGCGCGTTAAAGGCAGGTTCTCCAGTGAGAAAACAAAGATGGCCTGAAGTCTAGGCGTGCCTGAATTTCACATAAACAAGTCACTGCTGAAGTATGTCTGCTCTCAGTGGACATGTTTTCAGACACATCAACTAAAATTCACTTTTAATTGACCATCCTGTATTTTACCGGATGATGTGAAAGCAGCACAGAGAAGAAATTCCATCTGACAAATGGAGAAATGTTGGTCCGAAGACTGAGTGCTTCAGGTCAACAAATCCTGCCCAGTGCAAACGCGGGAAATAAGTCAGGTGTCCGGACAGGTGAGATTCACCTTCAACATTCTCTGTGCAGCAAGACAAAAAAGGAAACATTGAAGTGGACAGGTGCTGTGCGGCGTGCTGAGTCCTACCCCGCTGCGAGAGAAAGAGCCCCGGCGGGGCTCAGTAGGCGCCTGCAGGGAAGAGAGTGCGGTAGCCGGGCTCGGGCCCCGCTGGCGGAGGGCTGCCGCGCTGAATGTCAGTAGAAGACGGAGAGCCCACTGGGAAAACAGATGATTCCTGGAGGAGGGGTCCTTGTGCGAGGGGAAGGCGGGACTGCTCCCAGCACTGGGGGTGCCAGGTGCTCAGCGGGAGGGAGGCAGGGCTGTCGGGCGGGGCCGCAGGTGGGCACGTCCGTGGGGCTCGCCATGCCTCTCCGAAGTCTCACGCCCACCGCCCGATCTTGTCCCTAGGTGTGGGGCAGAGCCTGTGCGAGAAGCTGCTCTGCGCCTGTGACCAGACAGCGGCCGAGTGCATGGCTTCCGTGTCCTTTAACCACAGCCTGAAGGCCCTCGATGGAAGCGAGTGTCAGGACAAGCAGGTGCTGTGTGAGGGCGGCGTGCTGGCAGGGCCCTCGGCCCCCTCCGCCGGCTCCAGCTCCGAGGAGGACAGCGAGGAGGCCCCGCCCCGCCGCGCGGCCTCAGAAGGAGATTTCTGAGACAGCCGCCCGTCCCGTGGCCCGGCCGCCCGGTGGGAGTTAGAGCGCACGGCAGACGCGCCCTGTCGTTCTGCCTGAGGGCCTGTCCGTCCACCCGAAGCTCGGCGGAGGCTCCCGGCCACACGCAGCCTGTGCAGGTCAGCGCTGTGCACTGGGCACCATGAGAAGGCAGACCACGGGCACTTCTGGCTGTCCTGTGTACATGCAGCTGCCCAATAAATACTCCAATCTGTGTCCAGTGTTTGTTTTCACAGAAGTTCCCTGTAAACACTAGTGCGTGAGTAGGCCATAAGCTCATAACCATCTCAAGCTTCCTAACCAGTGAAAGCTATTTTTCATCTTTTAAATTTAAAAAATCAAAGTATATTCAGTGACTTATGGACCACCAGGACCCTACTAATGATGCTAACCAACCAGTGAGAGGCCATTTGCCATCCTAGTTATTGATGGCAGCTGTTTGCCATCCTGAGAACTCACTGAATTTGGTTTTTAAATTGAATTCTTTATTGGTACAATTTATATACTTCTCACAATCCCACATAACATTGGGAATTTGTACCAATATATGACACAAGTCAATTCTCATTTTTACCCATATCCCCACCCACCCACACCTCCCCACCCCCTATGTACATGCTCTTATTTTCTTTCAGGATCACATTCATTCCTTGCCCTCATTACATTCCCATGCTTCTGAACTTGGGTTTTTAAAAATAAGGTTTATCCTTGTTCTTGGAATTTCAGGAGCGCAAAGCACCGACCCCCACCCCACACGCCAGAGGTGGTTTAATATGATGGTAATTATAACAAACTGAAGCTCTAACCTCCCATCTATCCACCCCCTCACCAGTGGTGATGAGGTCTTATTGTACAGCACGCAAATGCAAAAGTGTCTCAGAAACGCTCCTTAATATTTCACAGGGACAAAGACTCTGCTTTGCATCTGTTTTCAGCTCTCAGGTCTCAAAATTCATGTGCTCCCGTGAGGTGACCCCAGATTTCTGCCTGCTCTGCAGACACACAGGAAAGCAGGGCTTCTGAAGGGTGCAGGGTTTACTGACCTTTTCACCGTATGACAATGTTCTTAACTGGGCAGTATCCTAAAAAAATCAGGGTGCCAAGCCCAGACACCAGCGGAGGGAGAGAGAGGGGAGAGTACAGGGGGTGGGGGAGGGGAGTGGGAGAGAGAAACCGAGGCAAAGCAGGTGCAAGTCACAGACAGCGGTAGCATTTGCTGCCACTAATAAGCTGCTTGCTGCCTGGCTCCTTCTCTCTTCCCGTAACCCCGCGAGAGTTTGCTAGCGTCACTCCACGAAGCAGCCGGGGAGAAGCAACACAGGTGACCTTCCCCAGCCTCGTCTGAGGACAGGTGTCCCTGAGGGGAAAACGCACCTGAGCAGACTCGTAACACTTCATATTCATGCCCATAAAACTCGGCCAAGGCTCAAGACTTCTTACTACGTTGGCTGAATTTCTGGCTGCCCACGGCGGTTGTCTGCTGCCTGTTCCTCTGTCCAGGCTTCTCCCACCTCCCTGTCACTTTGTTGGTGACTGTCGAGAACACTGAAGGTTTTGAGACTTTACCTTCTGACAACAGGTTGGTGTGGGCTCGTGGGGCTGGTGAGAGACACAGACGAGCTGGGTCAGAGACAAGAGCTTCGACCCAGCAACTGCGGTACCCGAGAGCGTTTCCGTTGCTTCCCGAGGCCCAGAAGCAATGCAGAGCGGCCCGGGGATATCCTGACCCACAGTACAAGCAATCTTCACAGCAAAACTGCCCTGCAGACTGAACCGTAAAGAGCTAGGACCAGAAGATAACTTAGATGACACTCTCCTAGAAACTACAGGGTTTGGATTCACCCTTTCCCACTACCATATAAACCAGTAACAGAAATAGAGGTACCAGGGATTGAATTTGGGACCTTGTGCTTGCAAGGCAGGCACCAGAACCACTGAGGTAAACTCCCGGCCCTGTGGCTAATTCTTAAAGCAGATCTCTTGTCTTTGTATTAATTACCACCTCTGAAAATAAATTTTCAATTGTCATTAAAGAAAAAGTTACTCAGAGCACTTCTATTCTAGTACATTCCTCCAACGAAAACATATTCACAAACTCATATTAAAACATTCCTCCTAGGATTATGTAACCAGACAAAGCAGAAATGACAGCCTACATGTTAACTAGTGAACGGATGACCTGCGATACATTGGCACAATAGTGTATCGTTAGAGCGTGAAAGTAATAAAGTTCAGATATTTGCTACATTATAGATGGACTTTGATTTTGCTAAGTGAATGAAACCAGGCACAACAGGCCACATTTCCTAAGATCGCGTTCATAGGAAATGTTTAGAATAGGCAAATATGTACAGATAGGGAGCCGACTGTTGCTTTACAAGATTGGTACTTGACTTTTTATTCTCAGTGTTTTAAATTTTTATTAGTACATGCTGGCTGCAGGAGACCACCTTGAAACCATACCGAGCGAGCTTTAGATATTAATGAATTGGCTTATGAATTGAGCTATTGATTAAAATTATGAGTCATTCCACAGCCTCCGTGGGACTGGCTGAATGAGTCTCTGGCTGCTGTACGCAGGCAGACCTCCCCGTACCAACAGTCACAAAGGAGGGCTCCAAGATGGCTGAGACAGGGACATCTCTGACAGCAAGACGACCCTGCAGCCGAGGAAAGAGGACCCTGTGCAGGCAACCTCCGAGATCATCATCAGCTAAGATAACACGGACGGCTTGTTGACCACGATCTGCTAGATCACACAGGGGCTTGTCAGCTGCGGCCTGTCCTTCACAAGCATGCAAGCTTTTCTTTCTTTTACAGACTGGCTCCTCAGTGCATTAAATCCTTTGTGTTCCCCGCTGTGTTGTGAAAATAATAAATGCTGATAAGAAGGGAGACTGTGGTCTCAGCCAGAAAAGAGCTAAGATCAAATCTTGGCCCCGTTATTAATAATTAATAAAGTATCATTATTCCTTGTATATTACTCTTTCCTCCTCAACTGCACCCTCAGTCGGGCGATCAGGCCTCACTGTGACGGCATCCCATGATATTTACAGTACATAACGATCGCATTCCTCAGAGTTGGTAAATAAACATAAAACATCTTTTCTTCTCATCTTCTGCTCCTGTGCTCCATCCCTCCTCCCTCCACCTTTTGAACCCTTTCCCATTTGCAAGTGACCTTTCTTCCTACTTCCTATTACCTATCTTTTATTTTGCTATTACTAGTATAGTTTTCTCATATTAGAAAAATCATATGATGTTTAAACCCATTTGTCTCATTTATTTAACATTATGGTCTCAAGGTCCGTTTCCCTACAGAGGAACTCATTTTTCCTTCCTTATTGCAGAGTGTGGATATCACATTTTCTTTATCCACTAATCTTTAAAGATACTGATTTTTGTGTTCATTTATCCTGCTATGTGACTGAATTGGTTATTAATTCTGGGAATCTCGGTGAAATTTTTTGAGACTTCTATATAGAGGATCATGTCATCCGCAAATAATGATAATCTGACTTTCTTCCTATACATATCCTTTTATTCCTCTTCCCTGAATGCTTTGGCTATTTTTTTTTTCTTTAAGACAGTCTTGTTTTGTGGCTTAGGCTGGCCCTGAGCAACACAGCCCAGGCAAGGGTCAAACTCAGCAATCCTCCTGCCTCTGCCTCCTGAGTGCTGGGATTACAGGTGTGAGTCACCATGTCCGGCATTACCACAGATCAAACTCAGGGCCTTGGGTTTGTAAGGCAAAAACACCAGAACCACTGAGCTAAAAACTGGGCCCCACTTGACTAATGTTTTAAGAACTATATTGAACAAGCGTGGCAATAGGAAACATCCTTCCTGATTTTAGAGGGAAAGCTTTCAGCTTTTCCTTATGTAGTGTGATGCTCACAGGTTTGTCATAAATGGCTTTTGTTAGATTGCAAGTCCTTCTATATCAATTTTCTACAAGCTTCTTATGAAACAATGTTGGATTTTGTCACTTTTTTTCTGAATCAACTAAGACGGCCAAGTGAAGACTTACTGATTTATGTATGTTTAATCATCTCTGCATCCTTGGAATGAATCCTACTTTTTTATGATGTGAGAGCTTTTTGATGATTGCAGTGTTTTGTTACGGATTTTTGTGTCTATGCTCATTAGAGACTGGCTTGTAGTTATTGTTTCTTGGTTGGGTCATTTTTGGTTTTATATTCAATTTTTTTTTTTTTT
>PVIC010037112.1:0-18260 GCA_004025085.1 Thryonomys swinderianus
GGGTGCCTCAGCACATAAATAGTGCATTTGACTATGGAGTACAGCCAGTGGGGGTTTCTAACATAAGGTATAAGGACATACACATTTCTAAAATACAGAAAATTAAGAACTTTGAAACATTTCTGGTGCTGGGTTTTTTGGATACAAAACTATGGCTCGCCGGGTGTGGTGGCTCACACCTGTAATCCCAGCACTCGGGAGGCAGAGGCAGGAGGATTGCTGAGTTCAAGGCTTGCCTGGGCTACATAGTGAGCTCAAGGCTAGCCTGAACTACAAAGCGAGACCCTGTCTTTAAACAAACAAACAAACAAACAAAAACCCCAAAAACTTATGGCTCTGAAGTACCTCTTCATAGTTATTGTGAGGATTAAATTAGTAATATAGGGAAGTTCCTAGAATATTATTTAACTCTATGGCCTCACCACCCTGAACATGCCTGCTCATTGGAACAGTATTTAGCAGAAAATAAGTCCACCACATGGCTTGTTATTATAGGAATCCCCCTCACAGGTGACTCCTGAGTGGAGGAGTCCTGATGCTCCATGAGTCAAGCCAGTTTAAACACTGGCTCCTCTACTATAAGCAGCTAAGCTTGGCCTCCTGCTAACTTCCCCACACAGAACTTGCTACATTCAGTGCAGCTTTTGCTACAGATGGCTACTCCATCTCCGGTGGCCTTCTTTCCTCCATGATTCATTGTTCATGTATTGCTCAGACTAGCTCATTAGCTTCCCCCGACATGCATGCTCCAGTGTGCTGGCAGATCCTTCTAATACAGCACCCCAGATATAACTCAGAGGTTCACGTGAGTCCTGACCAACGCAAGGTCCACATGTATTCTGTGCTCTAGCCTGTGAGAAAAAATTGTATCTCAGTGTGAAAAGAGAAGAGAGAGGGAAGGAAATTGGAAAAACACAATCAAGGCCATCAAGGACTTTCATTAGAAAAACATACTTTAAAAATTCAATTTCAAAGCAAATTTTTTCTGGTTTCCCTGAACTAAGGTGGAAAACAGTGAGCAACCTGGACTGATTAAAATGCAAATGTGAAACAATGTAGAAGGCCTGTGGCACTGTGCCAATTCATTTACTGTGAGATATTATGGGCAGGAACACTGGAGCCAGTGTGAAGGTCAGGGACTGCGACCCACAGTCCAAGGAAAACGAATGTGATTCCGGCAGAAGGAGAAGAACGACAGAGCCAAATAAAACTCTGACGAGTATCAGCTCCAATTTACAGTGGATTACTGTGAAACAGGAGGACACAGCACCCTCCAGTGGGCACAGCCGGGCCCTGTCTCGCTCCTGGCCCTGGCCCTGACCTCCTCTGCTTAAGGGAACCTGAACAAATAAACCCAGTGGAGAGGAAAAAATCCATTTCCAAGGTGCTCTGTGTGGTCAGTCATTCAAGCAGTGACGAGGGTAAGAAAGATATTTTCCAATCACGCCGGCCATCTTGGCAGTCTGCAAGCAGGCCTGGAATTCCAGACTCCTTCAGAGGATGTGTAGGGTCCCGAAAGGCTGGCTGATGCGAACACAGGGACTGATTATTTTATTTTTTCTGCTTTGTATATGTTTACATTTTTCCATAATAAAATATTTTGAAAGATTCTCAAGTACTTATAACTTTTTAAAACCAGTGAACACACAGGATGACAGCCTAGTATTTGCATCTATCCTTCTTGGACTACCAAAGATTTTTTTTTTCCTGAGACGGGGTCTCGCTTTGTAGTTCAGGCTGGCCCTGAGCTCACTATATAGACCAGGCAAGCCTGGAACTCAGTAATCCTCCTGCCTCTGCCTCCTGAGTGCTGGGATAACAGGCGAGCCACCATAATCAACATTGCAGTGTGTGGTGCTGATTGCTGGTGCTGTGAGTCACCATGCCCGGTATTTATGTACATGGTTATGGGAATCAAATCAGGGACCTTGCTCTTGCTAGGCAGGTGCCGGAACCCTGGACCTAAATCTCTTCCCCCATTTCAAAGATATTTTTAAGATCAAAAGGTACCTTTCATAATAAACTAGTTGGGAACATATAGGTAAATTTTTATGTAGACAAGACAGATCAAGTATTAGATTTCAGATCTAGTAACTAAAAATAAAGAGTGTTGATACTGGAAATTGTATTGTTCAAAGCTGTGTTGGGCAATGAAATCACCATGGGTTTAATGTCTGGCTCAAGGCAGGGATGCTAAGTTTGGGGCTCTTTAGCTTTGTTTCTCCACTAGTCTGTTGAGAAATACACTTCCTGAGACTCAAACCAAACCTATTTTCAGACCTTCACAGGTAAAGGGATATTGATTTGGTAAATGGACTTGGACCTCGTTCTGGACAAATGTGTCCAGGAATTGACCTCCAGTTTGTCTGGATTCATGTAAATGTTCAGCCATGAGCTGACACTGCTTGTACCCTGACACCTGGAAATAGGTAGAGTCTCCAGAAGGCCAGAACCTTGGGTGCCACTCACATCCTGGTGGCCGAGCACTCATGTCCTGGCAGCTGCAGATGACCAATTCTGTGTAGACCCATTTCATACAGGTGTGACCTGAGGGTGCCAAGGCCCAGACCCTGGCCCTCTGGATTTGCTCCAGGGTTCCTGTATTGCTGTGGAAAGCTCTTTGCTGTCCCTCGTGCATGAGCCTTTGGATAGGCTGTTGTAAGCAGGCAGGAACTGGAAATAAGGACCCCAGCCAGCAGCAAGGCAAGGCTCTTACTGTGGAGGGCTGGGACGAGGTGCAGGTGGATGGAGACACTGAACGCATGGCCCCGTGGGATTACAGCCATCTGGAGACTATAACAATCACAGTGTAAGGGATGGGGAATTGATGGGCTTTTGTTCACTGCTTTGGAAATCTTCAAAAAAGAAAATGACAAAGGTTAGCCAACTACAAGTTAAGCACAGTGTGATCTTCAGAAGGTCTCCATGGCAATATTGCAAGGAACTATTTTCCTACTGTCTTGAAAATGAAGCCAAAGATTTAGTCATCTGGTGACAGGCACAAATGAGACAGAAAGCAAAGCTCCAAAGGGTCTGTTTCAAGGTAGGCCACTGACAGGAAAAGTTTAACTCTTAAAACCCAGGACAGGGCAGATAGGGCTGGGAATACTGACTCACTAGCTTGATTTTTTTTTTTTTTTTTGGAGACAGGGTCTCGCTTTGTATTTCAGGCTGGCCCTGAGCTCACTATGGAGCCCAGGCAACTCAAACTCAGCAATCCTCTTGCCTCTGCCTCCAGAGTGCTGGGACTACAGGCCTGAGCCACCACACCCAGCACTGTGGTATGTGGTATTGATTGCTGGTGGGCGTGAGCCACCATGCCCAGCATTGTATGTGGTTACTGGGGATCGAACTAAGGACCTTGAGCTTGTGAAGCAGACGTTGGAACCACTGAGCTAAATCTCCAGCCCTCACTAGATTGATTTAATCCTATAGGACAGCAGCATCACCCTTCTTGGAAGGCCTTAACTTGTCATCTTGCGGACAACATCTCGTTAGTTTCAATCCTGTCCTCCAGAGTATTGTATATATGTGCTGAAGCCACAGCTGATGTATGATGCTGTCCCCAGTGTCTAGCAGCATGAGTCCAGGAATATGAAGTGGAAGGAGGATTGGCCTCTCAGCATTATTTCCTTTGATCTCCTTAAAGGTTTGTGCTTCTCATTCCTCCAAGCTTAGATTCTGTTGAGTTCATAGTCCTACTTTGAGTAGAAGAGCATATCTGCTAAGGGAAATGGGGGTCTCCCAACTGCAGGCCATGATTGCTATCTGTAAACTGGCAGCAGACTTCTAAGCAAAGAGAGCAGCTATCAGTCTGCAAAGAGGAAGTGACCTTGATTATCCCACAGAGGTTAAGCTATGGAACGCAGTGTGCGGGGATGGCTTGCGTGGAACACTAGAGATTTTCTGGGCATTTATTGATGATTCCATGACCAGAAACAGTAGATGGGAAATCACAGCAATCATAGTCTCACAAAGGGAACTAGGCCCAGACCTTGCGGAGGTTAAGGCCTGGGTCATCCATCAGGAAGGCAATAGAGGAAGAGTGATGGACGTGTCTCTTTTCTTAAATACACGTGAGATGACTCTACTGAGCTGGAATGTATGACTGGCATATTTATCTTCTCTTATATGCATGACGGTAAAATGAAGGCATGTCACTCTGCTAGGTTTATTTTTCACTATGTCGATAAACATTCTTGAATGAAATTGTTCACGTTAATGAGACATTATGGAATCATTAATGTTCTCAGATGGGTACACGAGGCATCCCAAAGGCAAGGACATAAGGCCTGGTACTGTTCCCACCAAGGTCAGGAAAGTTATTGTGCTGGTGCATTAAGAGTGGCAACTGCTAATGCCTGGGGGTCATTTTCTCCATTCAGGTAGAGCACGACCTTCCCTCCTCTTTGCCCCTTCAAACTCTCCATTTCTATCTCCACAGACAGTATCGTTTTTCAAGACATCCAAGATCTTCCTTCTATGTATTTGTGCATTTAATTAGCAAATGTTTAGTGTGATGTACATCTAGCCCCACACTTTCTCATCTGTACACTCTTGCTCATTCACTTCCTTAAATCTCCTCACAATCTCTCTTCTGTTTACGTCAAGCCCTCAACCTCTTGGCCCACATAACTCTTATGCCCTATGCTCATTTCTCTCTCCAGAGGGAAGATGAGATCTCTACACTTCCAGTGACTTCCCAAGGAATTCTCTGATGGAAGACAACACACAGCCATTGGGATTAGTTCCTCGAGTACCTGTCCCAGTGCTTTCTTAAGTCCTAAGACTACAAAAGGAATAAAAAGATATCCCCTTCATTCCTTTTGGGGGGAACTAATATGCAAACAAATAACTGATAGAGATGCTAGTCAAATTAAACACAAGAATACATTTTCACCTTTATGTCTTTCTCTTCCATTTCTTATTTGTGGAAATGAAAATGTGTATCTTTTACATTCTTCCCTGGAAGGGGGGCTTTTTTCAGGTAGCTGTCAGCAAGCATTCATGAAATGACAGAATGAACCACTTTTAAATGAAGATGAGAATGAACAACTGTCAGAAAGACTTCCAATGAAGTCGTAGAAAGAGAAAATCAGCTTCCAGAACATTTGTAGAAGTGGTGCCCAAAAGATTCGCAGTCATTTCTAAATCACGGTGGAATTTCTCATTTGTGTGATCAGAAAAGATCTAAACAAGACCACATTTTATCTTTCACCTGTCATTTTAATAGATATTACTTAACTCTCGGGCAACTATTATATACCTTCTTCATGTACACTTAAAGGTATTGTGTTGGAGGTTCAAAACGTGTCCATTTTTACTGCCTTGCTGTCTTGTGACAATTAGCAGCACACTCTGTGTGAAACAGAGATGCAAGTTATTCACTGTTCACTTATAAATTGTAATTAGGTATTATATTTCAGGTGCCAACCCCCTAGTGCAAATCTATTCAGAGAACAATTAATTAAACTTGACTTTCTTATTAGAAACCCATAGGTTCCCCACCCTTCATTCAGGTAATGGATTCCATGTGATGGATGTCAGCTTATAATTTGTCCTATCAGTCATATTCCTTTATTTTGTCTTAACTTATATTAATAGTTCCTGATTTTGTCTTAACTGATATTAATAGTTCCTGATTTTGCAGAACACTAAGTTTGAAGGGACAAAGCACCAGCTATTTAACAATTGAAGCTATTGTGAAACAACAAAACCAGTAAAATATATTGTGGTGATTTGTCTATTTTATCAGCTTTGAATCATTTTCTTTTTTAAATTGAGTTTTTTGGTACACTTTATCTCTACATCATGATCACATTCAACATGTGGTCCAGTTGGAACCATTTTCAAGTCTCCATCTTGATCCTCCATCTATGTGAATGGTGCTGCAAATTTAGGATTCATGACAGCAACTGGCAGCTGTGTGTGGATAAGAGTAGGCTCCTGGGAGCCCGGATTTGTCTTGGCAGATCTGGACACTCACCCACAGCTCTGATGCAAGTGATCTGTGAGCGCCTCTGCTATGGTGCCCACTTCTGCCAGAAACAAGATTTTCAGTCTAGAACTTTATAAAATTGTTTTGTGGCTATTTGTCATTAATCCACCTGTCTCATTGTGTCCTTGCTGCAGAACAAAACTCCAAATGTTCCCCTAGAGACAAATAATTATAATCAGCAACACTATTGGACTCATGGGCAGCCAACAGTCTGGTCTGGCCCTGTGCCTACTCCGCCCACTGACTTGAATCAACTTGCTGGGTCCTGAGCACTTTTCTTTTTCTGTGTTAAAGTTACTGCCATGAATAATGATGACCTGAGATGTACAGTCACAATTACCACAAAAGAAATGTTGACAACAAAATATTTTTTATTGTTTTTAATTGTGCACATAAGTTTGCTAAAAGTAAAAAGAAAGAAGCTGTTACAGTATGCACACAAAAACAATAACATTTTTCATTCCATTAATGTGTTTTTAAAGGAAAAATACTTGGACCTTCATATTGGTCTTTCACATAAATGAGTAATTCAATAACAAATACCAGGAATAGTAATTAAAATGAATAGACTTCAATTTCAGATCCATGACTCAAGTGTGCAAACAGTTATGGATGAACATTTGCCTTTATCAAACAAAAATATTACACCTGGAAATTTCACTGTTTTAAATTTTAAATTCAGACAAAACTTCAGTGATCATAGTGATTATAAAACAGCACTGGGGTGAGTTCTTTTTCACCTTGCAATTATTGTAGTTACCTGGTTACTTCAACTCTGGTATGAACACAGGACAAGATATCCTTAAGGGTTGGAGGCACACACCACACCTGAAACAAGAATGGTGATTTTAATCCATTACACAACAGATTATAGCTAGGTGGTTGGGGCTGGAAAGAGGGGAGGGAATAGGACAATAGTACAATTGGAAGTCTCTTCATTAATTTCCATGTAAAATATAACTACTAAAGATTAATTCACACAGATGTGCATTTACGAAGTTTACACATCTACTAATAAAACCAGCAGAAGATATTCAGGGCTGATGAGTACTTTATCATTGGTCTTATCTGGAATTTCCAGAACATGGTAATATTTAGGACCTGTCTACATTTAAAGATGTTTATGAAAAACCTACAGCTACTTAGTGTGAAAAACTGAATATGTCTCCCTAAGGAGGCAAACAGGCAAGGAGACCCTTCCTGCATTGCTGGTAGGAATACAACATTACTGCTGTTCAGGAAAACATTCTAGCAGCTTCTCATAAATAGGTACTTACCATATGATCCATCAATTGCATCAAAGTATTTATCCAAAATAAATGAAAATATTTATTCAAAGACTTGTACACAAAAGTACATTGGAGTTTTTTAAAACATATACATAATGTTCACATAATAAACCAAAAACTACTCTAATGTTGATCAAGAAGGAATGGGTAAGTTCTGATCTACCTATATAATGGGATACAACTTAACAATAAAAATAAGCTACTGACACGTGCAACACTGGATGAGTCTCACAAGTACTAAGATAAATGGAAGAGCCTGATATACCCCATTTATATGAAATTCTAGAAAAGTCCAAACTTTCTACAATGACAGAAAACAAATCAGTTGTCACTAGGGAAGAGAGAAGATTAATTCCAACAGGATAAAAGGCAACATTTGATAGTTATGGAAATGCTCTGTACCTTGATTGAAGTGATGCTTACAACTGCATACATCTTCTTTTTTTTTTTTTTTTTTGAGACAGGGTCTCACTTTGTAGTTCAGGCTGGCCCTGAGCTCACTATGTAGCCCAGGCAAACCTTGAACTCAGCAATCCTCTGGTCTCTGCCTCCCGAGTGCTGGGATTACAGGTGTGAGCCACCATCCCTGGCACAACTGCATACATTTTTAAAAACCTATACAAGTTTAACATTTGAAATGGAAGCATGTTTACAATATGCCATGAAAAGACTTGCTAAAAACAAAATCATGGCCAAGTTCACAAATTCTCCTGGTTGCCTTAACCTATTCCTGCTGCTGTAACAAATATTATGCCATGGCTTGGGTGTGGTTTAATTATGTAATTATGCACACCCAAGGGTTCCTTGTGACTGAAGACTTGGTCCAGAGTGGCACTATTGGGAGGTGGTGGCACCCTTAAGGGGAGGACATAGCTTAGTAGAAGGTTTGAAGGTCACTAGGGAACACCTTCACAAGCCAGTTCACAGAGACCTCTGGTTGCTCTCTTCAGAGGGTTGTTATAAAAGCCTGTTTGCCATACACACATCCCATTCCAGATTTGACCTGTAATCACTTCTTGTTCCTAACACACGTTCCGCCATTGCTAGCCATCATGGAGAAGATGCAGTTAATAGGAAGACCTCACTAAGCCTAAGCATTATCATTTGGACTTCGAACCTCCTGCAAGCTAAATAATTGTGCTTTTCTTCAGAAGGGTCCTGTCTCAGGTATCTTGTGATAGTGATGAAAAGCTGCCTAATACAACCACAAGATGGTAACTTATAAATAATACCAATATATTTCTCACAGTTCTGGTGGCGGGAGTATCTGAGGTCAAGGAGCCAGCACATTCAACGTCTGCTTCCAAGATGGCACCTTGCCTTGGGGTCCTCTCACAGAGGAAACCAGAAGATCAAACAGAGGTGAACATCATGTGAGACCTCTTCTGTAAGTCTTCATCACAAGGGAGTAGCCTTCACCATCTGGTCATCTTCTAAAGGCTTGACTTTTGCTTTGGGTTTTAAGATCCCTCATGAAATTTGGAGGGGCCACTGATATTCAAAGCACAGCCCTGCCTGCTCTCACTCAGGCCATAGGGTTGTAGATTCCTGTGAAGAGAAGACTATGTGATTCCTGTGAGGAGGAGAAAGCCCAAGGAACCTCCACTTGAGGTGAAGCCTGAGACAAGTTGAAGTTCCTACTCAATATTCCACTTATTCTTCACCCTTCTTAGCTTTCTTATGCCCAAGTGAGGCAAGAGCCATCCTCGGGCACAGCCTCCCAAGGTGTAACCTCAAGGGGAAAGTGTGCAGAGTATAGTCAAAACCTCTGCTCTGAAATGCTGGTGCCTGTCTATCCATCCAGGGTCCCTTCAGCAAGCTCTCAGACCCACCCTCGAGCTTTTGCTCAGAACACATGTGACTCAGACCCAGAAGACAGACTTCTGGCCTTTGTTCTCCTCTAGCTACATCAACAGGGCCCAAAATTCAGGATCCCATTAAGTCATTTTCTCTGTAATTCAAATACAGAAGAACTTTCAAGAAATGTCTATGATTCATGCTATTCCTGATGTGCTATAAATATGTAATTTGTGGGGGGAAAATGGAAACTCTGAGTAACATTCAAATGGAGAACTATTTGAAGGAAACAGAGAAATAACCCATTGTACTGAGACATGGGAGAAAATAACCATAGTACATCATACTAGTAAATAGGAATGTAAAAACAGCTCCTGTTCAGAAGTGTAAATTAAATGTTAATGTGGGCTTCAATGTATTTCAAGTATTTTAATTTTCACAACTTGATGAAGTCCCATATTTTATGCCAAGGTCAAATAATTTTACATGCTCACTTGAAAGATCTTAAGATCAATGTACTCAAAGGCTTTGAAAAGAATTTAGGACATCTGTTTCTTTTCTTTTCTTTTCTTTTCTTTTCTTTTCTTTTCTTTTCTTTTCTTTTTTCTTTTTGGAGGGGGGAAACAGGGTCTCGTTTTGTAGTTCAGTCTGACCCTGAGCTCACTATGAAGCTCAGGCAAGCCTCGAACTCAGCAGTCCTCTTGTCTCTGCCTCCTGAATGCTGGGATTACAGGCTTGAGCCACCAAGCCTGCCATTTGTGGTATGTGGTACTGATTGCCAGTGGGCATGGCCACCATGCCTGGTATTATTGTATGTGGTTACCAGGGATCGATCCAGGGACCTTGCATTTGCTAGGTAGGCACTGGAACCACTGAGCTAAATCTCTAGCTCCAGGACATCTATTTCTTAAAGACAGACATTACAGCACATAGCGTATATTGTTAGTGAAGAGCAAGACTCTTGAGATGGGGCCCACAGCTGCTATTTCCCTGGCCTGTCTGGAGCACATAGCTCCACATGGGACAAACCTCCTTGTTGTCCTGTTTTCTAAAGGCCTCTTCACTGGGATAAGTGTCTGGCATCCTGCCATATGGTTGTATGAACATCAACATCCTGAGCAACCAGGTTCGAGAGCCAGCTGTGGTGGACTATTTGTGTCCTTCCCAATACTTTTTGAACTTGAACTAAAGAAAGGGGCACACCTGGGGTCAGGTGAGCCCAGGAGCTGGTGGCTTGTTTCTGACTGAGTAGGGACAGCTAGTTTTCAAGAAACAGCCCTGATACCCTGGCTTGTTCCCTCAGCCACCACCCCAGGGCCTTCCCAGGATTTGGTTACACATGGGATCACAGCCTAGGCACTGGTTCAAGGGATCAATACTCTACTTTGTGCCTGAATTAGTGCTACAGTCACAGAATGAAAGAGCTTTCAGGTGCCCTTTATGAACAGCACACCACATTTCATAGCTCCTCGTTATTTCTGGCACAATACATAATTCATTTTGCTCAATCCTGACACTGTGGGAGTCAGTATTATTATTATCCTAATTTCAGATGAAAACCAAAACCAAACAAAATTTGAGGCTCTGAGGTGTTAAGTAAATTGCTTTTAATATCCTATCAGCACAGCTTCTTCCATTCCTCTAAGGGAAACTGGAAATGTGTACTATTGATTTGGACTATTTGCCAACTGCTGCCATGCAGACATGTAAACCACAAAACAAATCTAAACTAAAAGCCCTGATGTAAATGTCTACAATTTTAAAACTGGAGCTGGCAACAGGCAAGCTAAGAACCTGCAGCCTGTCCAGGATGCCCATCAAATTGGTCCTTTAGAACGTGGACAGTTCAGTGGCCTGAAATACATTGTACTCTTCTACAACCATCATCACAGTCATCTCCAGAATTTTTCATTTTCCGGAAATGAAACTCCATGGCCATGAACCACTGATTTCCCATCCTCCTTCACAAGCCTTTGATAACCGCTTACCTGCTTTATGTTACCATAAGTCTTGAATATTTGGGGCCCTTCATATAAGTGGTACAGTGCCTGTTTTGGGGGGAATAGTATTGAATTTGGGGCCTGTGCACGCTAAGCACATCCTCTGTACTGAGCTACAGCCCTACTAGGTTGATCTTTCAATCCTGCCAAGTCCTTCATCAGCCATTTACTCAGCATTTTACTGGGCCTCATGGGGCCTAAAATATGAAAATGGGACCACAACCACTGAAATCACGCAGTGGAACTCTGAAGGTCAGGGCAGCTTCCAAGGAACAGCATGTGATTAGCATGGTACTGGCTTGGAGGTCAAGAGAGATCTGCATGAAGGAGAGACCCTTCTAAGACAGTATCTTCTAAGAAGCGGCTCAAGGAATGAGTGGAGACCTGGGAGAGGAAGAAGAAGAGTTTGGATTAATTCAATCACAAGTCCAGGTGGGAAGGCTGGAAGGTCACGGCCCAAACTGAAATGTTATAGCACTCTAGGTTTCTCTGAGGATAGAGCAATAACCTTAGATCTGAACCAGGCTTCTGCTTGTCCCCCCAAGCCACATACACACAGGTGAAGTTTTACTTTTCTCCCATTGTAAAACAGACATGAAATAAAATAATAATAATACTGCCAGAACAGGAGGAATTATTCTTTGCAATTATCTCAGAAAACAGTTGAAGCAGCTCTTCCATCCAAATTTGCATTTTCCTCTGGCAAAATGAGTTTGTAAACTTCTGCAGCTCATGCAGAATGTCTGCCTACCAGGGGGAGGTCACACCAACGCTAACCACAGCTGCAGATTGGCCCCTGGAGAAGTAAGAGAAGCCTGCGGGTGTCCATTCCAGCTAGGCCCTTAACCTGGCAAGGAGAAGGCCACCCCAACTGCCATTGCCAGTGGGCAGGGGCAGCGCCTGGTGGCCAGGCTCACTGTGCAGCATCACCCATGACTCCTGCCTGATATATGCTCTTCTGCTCACCCAAGCACAAGCTTCTCCCAGGGCTGCTGGAACGCAGCTGGGTACGTAGAGGAAGAGGTACCCCTCCCCTCCTTCCTTCGTCCCCTTTCCCTCTCCCTCCTCCATGCAATGTTCTCAGCAGTACCCTCTCCACTGCCGTGCCATATGCCATAAGGCCTTCAGCAAATGCCAGCACTATGCTCTTAAATGTCCAGAGCTGTGAGCTAAATAAACCTACTTTCTTTATAACAGACCAGCCTCAGTTACTGGTTGTTATGGCAATGGGAAACAGACTAGGATACTTACTACTTCCCTTTAAGACGTAATAGTTTTATTATAAAGTATCCTCTACTTTTAGACAAGAACATTCTCAGTGTGTCCCACAGGAGACAGGTTTGGTTGTCACTGTCCAAGTCACCTTTATTTATGTTAAGAGGAAAGTAAATGTGGAGGACGTGAAGCACCACTGAGGGATGGGGGGGGTGGGCTTTGCAAATACTGTTTGTAGAAAAAAATCCATTTAAAAAATGACAGGCCAACGGTGTGGCCAAAAGACAGGGCATGTACCTTGGTATTCATAAAGTCCTGGGTTTCTGCTTCAGCAGCAAAGGGTAAAAAACGTGCTTGATTCAAAGCAGGCAGGATGGACTGTGTTACTGTACGGTTTGCTGCCAGCCACTTTTTTGCCCTCTTAAGAATGACA
Organism: Thryonomys swinderianus; assembly: GCA_004025085.1. Classification (NCBI taxonomy): domain Eukaryota; kingdom Metazoa; phylum Chordata; class Mammalia; order Rodentia; family Thryonomyidae; genus Thryonomys; species Thryonomys swinderianus. The sequence goes on from PVIC010037112.1 coordinate 12,733, forward strand.
CGTCCTTCCCACCCATTGGCTGCAAGGCACAGTCACGTTACTTGCTTTGGCCAATAACACGTGAGCAGTGTCACGTGTATGCCAGTCTTGGCCGGAGTTGTTACATTCGTGAGCTTCCCACGTCTCTTGTTAAAACGATTTGAAGTTTGAAATTGGCCGTGACCACATGGCCATCGAAAGAGCAAACCTTATGAAAAAGATTTCTCTCCTCCGCCCCTGAACGTCGTTTATCAGCTGTTCAGAGAATGGTTTCACAAAGGCGATCTCAGCTGGGTGTGATAGCGCCTTCCCCTAACCCAGCACTCAGGGAGGCTGAGGCCGGAGGATCGCAAATTCGAGCCCATCCGGGGCAGTTCGGCCACTTGGCGAAACCTGGTCTCAAAGTAAAAATTCAAAAACGGCTGAGAACGAGGGGGAAAGTGTGTCGTTTAGATTGCAGCCCGGAACAGAGAGAAGTGGCGCTGTGGCCCCGCAGATGCTGCACAGGATGTAATTTCTTTGGGAAGTGGTCCTCTGTTCAGAGGTTGGCGCTGCGGGGCGCGCGTTCCTCCTCCCGAATGGGGGCCGGCCGCGGGAGACCGAGCCAGTTCTTGGAAGGGGACTGACTCGCACGCGGGAAGAGCAGCCCTTTCCCAGCCTCGCCGAGGCCCAGCGCCACCTTGCGGCAACCGGGACCCGAGAATGGGGTGCTGTGTCTTTAAGGGGGGCGGGGGCTTCCGGCAGGAACGACTCAACCGCGGGGCGCCCGGACCCGGCCGCGGCGGGAGTGCGGGATCGCGGGGTACAGATGCGCTGGACGCCCGGCGCGAGGCTCGGGCAAGAGCCTCCTCGTGCGGCTCCACCCCTTTCCCCGCCTCGCACCCCGCCCTCCCTGCGGCTGGCCGAGTCCCGCCCTCCAGGCCGCGCTGAACAAAGGGATCGGGCCTGGGGTACCCTGGGCTGTTCTCCAGCTTCGTGGAGCCCAGGGATTTTAGCCCTAGGAAAGAAAGGAGGAATCACCCCAGCTGAACTTGTGATCAGCAGCGACTGCAAGGACACCGTGTTTCAGAGCAGCTGCTATAGAAATAGCTTAGTAAGTGGGCATAATCAGGGTTCTTCTTTGTTGTATTTTTTATTAACGGGCTATTAGTACATCTTTTTTAGGGGGCCAGAAATAGCTCGAGGCAGGCGACCACAGAAAACATACAAGAGTGTGTGGAGATGCCAAGAGTCAGAAATGCCAAATTTTCAGCTTAGAAATCGTTTGAATTTAGGCCTTCAAAATAGGGCAGCTTTAAATCCCTCTAGTCCACAGTAAATTATTCATTTTTTGCAAGAAAAAATAGATCCTTATCTTTCTTTTGGGACTCTGTGTACTAAGTCATGCAGATCTGAAGGTTCACTTTAGGGCAGAATGCTTTACAGTCCTCATTTTTAAAATCTATTACTAGAGAAGAGGGTGAATTGCTGCCTGTTAGTGGTAGAAATATCTAAGAGTTTGGCTTATGATGTTTTCAGAATATCTGTGATTCACCAGATCATTAGCTGGGGGTCCAATACATTTTTGTTCGTACATAACCTTCTATATCCCACCTCAATATCTGTATTTTACAGTTTAGAGGCATTTGTGCCTGCCTATTAATTTCATCTAGGCCATCATCCTGATTATTCCAGGCAAATTTTCTAATTGTCTGGACCTATTTATAAATACAAATAGATTAAGGGATATGGACAGGTAGTAGGTGAATGAGTTGTGGTTTTCTTAACATTTCTGTTGTCGAGGTTAATTATTTTAATTATGTCTTGCTTGGTTTAAATTACTGGTGAATACAGTAAAATGAGAATGTTTTCAGTATTTCGACCTAAAATGGCAATTTCATATTAGTATGAAACCAGTAATTGCTAATGTGAATAGCCTTTACTATAGAAGGACAAATAAAAATGTAATTCCTTTGTTATTTCCTCTTCAGAACAATTCTTGGTTCCTTGGCTTTTGGCTTGCCTACTGGTTTTATCTGTACAAGCATAAGTATAAAATGACAACATTGATTTTTGTGGGTAACTTATAGGAGATCACATCTATTAAAGCAATATGCGTCTAAAAAGTGATACTTCAGAGAATGCTTCAGAATCTATAAAAATTGAATTCATGAAAATTGTAAAGCCTTCTTTGAAGACTCTTGGGGAAGTTATACTGAGGAGTCTGGGCTCTAACCTGATAAGTTATTAAGAGAATAGAACTTCTTCAGGAAAATACCCAAATGCTGAGAAAGTTAACGTGAGTTTATGATCTTCCACAGATTTGGGCTTCTTATCATTCCTTCCAGATCATGGGTCCTCAAATGCAGTTTCTCATAAGAGTATTGAGGGGCATGGTACCCCTTGATTTTTCTTTCTCTCTTTCCATGAAATCTCTCTTTGTTCATGAAATACCTCAATTTGTGTTTTTTTTCAGTTTTTTCCTCTGAAATCGGACTAAACATTTTTCACTGTTTAATTTTATGGTAGCAGTGCTTTTATGTACTTTTAAGACATTTTATCTTCAAATAGGAGCATAGGAGTCTAGTTACACATAGGAGACCTAAGACTTTATTGGATCCAAGTACTGATTGTAATAGGCTTGGGGGATGGACAGAACAATGTATTTTATACCCAGCTAGATTGGGCAAAGAAGGGATGCTGAGCAGTATGAACACTGAGATCAGGGCCCCCGTATCAGCTCTTGGGCTCCCTTTCTCCAGTGTACACCAGTGGCATGATAGAATTCCTCCTAATAAGTGAATACCAGACCGACCTTTACCAGGGGTAACACACTTACTGTCAGAAACATCTTTTGCCCCATCAGGTGATACACTTCCTGAATGTACAGAATGTGTTGTGTTCCTCTTGGAATGCTTGGGAGCAAGCATGTTTGTGACTCTGGGCAGGGGCACCATGACTGTTTGAATGAAAGAGTTGGCTGGAGTAAATTGATGTAAGCAAAATAATCGTATCTGTTGGCACTTTTGTGGAAGTTTTAAGTGCATAAAGAAAAATCAAGGAAGTTCTTTTATTTTCTTACTATCTAACCACAAGTGAATGGCTATGCATTTTATTGAGTACTTGGTCAGAGAGAAATGTGTATCACAAGAAATATGCATTGGCAAACGATTTAAGACACTTATTTGGGCATCCTAAGGCTAATGAGAGCCTCAGCTTTATGTCCTTTGACCTAAGTGATAAGCAACCTATTTTTCATGAAAGTCAATGTAGAAAATGAAACTACATTTTCAGAGCGAGGGTCTTGAATCTCTTATTTTTTCTTTTAATTTGTTTTCTGTATTAAGAAATCCCTTAGGGATTCCTCCAACTTAGACTTCCTTCTACATTGAATAATAGAATGTCAGTCTTAGCTAGTAGGACAAAATATGAACAACTACGATTTAAAGGAGAAGAGGTTTATTTTAGATCACAGTTTAAGTGGCTTCCAACCATGGTTGGCTGGCTCCAAGGCAGAAATAGCATGTTCACTGCATAGTGGCCCGGAAGCAGAGAAGAGAGGGCTTTGGGCTGAGCATACATCCTCCCAAGTTATGCCTGGAGTGACCCCCATGTTCCAACCTGATCCCACCTCCAAATGTGAGACTTTTGGGGGACAACTTAGATCTAAGCCATAAAATTATATTCCTGACCCCCAAAAGGCTCATATTCATCTCATTATGAAAAGTATATCTGTTCATGTCTAACCTAAGAGTTCCTGAAGTCTTATCAGTTCCAACATTACTGAAAAGTCCAAGTCCAAAGTCCCGAGTCTAAAAGCAAATTTTTAACTATAAGCTTCTCTTAAAGTCAGAAAGAAATTTCAGTACTGCCAGCATACAATGGCACAGGATAAAATTCCCATTCCAAGGGATGAATACAACAGATAGAAACTGACCTGAAAATTCTGAAAACCAAAAGGTCAAACATTAAATTTTATAGCTGCATGCCCAGCATCCAGGGTGGGTTGTGGTGTAATGTGAGCCTCAAAGGGCTTGAGCAGCCCACTCCTACAGCATTGCAGATTGTAGTCCATATGGCCTTTCTCTTGGATTGGCTCTGTTTGCTGCCCTTGGGTTTCCTCAGCAGATGTTCTACATTCCCAACATCTGTAACTTTCCAGGGTCCCCTATCCATTTCTGGCTTCCCTCTCGCAGCTCCAACCATCCCCTTCTCAGATACCTGGTAGGGACTGTAAACCAGTCACATATTTTTGCCTGGCCTCCTAGGCCTTCTTCTGAAATCTGTGTGTAATCTTTCCTGACCCTGTAACTTGCATTTTGCGGGCCTAAAAGACCAGCACCATGTGGAGGAGGGAGGGCAGGATGGGATGCCAGCTTAAGCAATAGCCGGGCCCCCTTCAACTATGACTGCAGTGGTGTCTGAATGCCTAGATAACTCAACTCTGATACACTTTTCCTTGATGGCCCTGAGATTGAGCAGGCATCCTAGACACTGTCTTCTCAAATGAAATACTTGAAGTTTTCCATCTCTGATCCTACTATGGAAGGAATCTTGCTAATTCCTGAGATTCCATTCAAGATGTCTTTCTTTTTGTGCATGTACAACTTACTGAGATTTTATAAATGCTAATCTTTTCAGCAACCATGCTCTTCTTTGCTCCAGATTTGAAGGTGCTTCCTTTCTGATAAAACTGAAAACTTTTACGTCTGCTTTTTCCTACTCTGGGTCTCACAGTAAATAAGGCTAACATCATCTAGCAGTACTTTGCAACAACCTGAACATCAGACTGTCTTGAAATTTCATCAGATCAATTCATCCACTGCAGTTAATCAGTCTTCTGCAAAGTCTCAGAAATGAGCAAATGAAAACAAATTTTCTGCCAGGGAGTAGCCCACATGGCCTCTAATCAAACTACTATGGAGTTCTTATTCTCAGCTGAAATCCACTACTCTGGCCTTTACTGTCTACAGTGCTAACAATAGTCTGGTCTTCTGAGCTCTGCCCAGAATCTCCCATCAGTCTGCTTACTCTGCTTGTAGCCTTCTTGTTGTGTGGAGACGAGGCCACCCCGGAGGAGCAGAGACCCCCCAACCCGGGTGATGAACTCCAGTCAGCCAATTTGGAGTTCATATAGGTTTTATTAACAGATTCGAATCTGGGCTGTCTCCACCACTAAAAGAAACACGGGCCAGGAGCAGCCGCGGTGGTTGATGACAGCCCTCTTTTAAGCAGAATGCGAACAGGGGTGGAGGACTACGGGGCAGTCCCTTATTGGTCTTTAGGCTTTACAAACCTTGTGGTTTTATGTACCTTGTTAAACCAAGTTTTATTTTTGCTAGGGTATAGCATGTTACTTCCCAATACAGCATCTTGTTTGCCTGGGCTGACCTAGCTTTAACCTTTCAGTTAGGGAACTGGGGGGTGGTAATTTTCCACTCTTCATTCCCCACTGCTTTATGTTACTCTAGTGGTCGAATCATTGACCGGAATAGAGCAAAGCAAGCAAGCAATCATACAGAAGCAAGAAGTATTGCAGTTAGCTAAGTCTTGATGTGGAGCCTTTTTAG
>PVIC010037113.1:0-18274 GCA_004025085.1 Thryonomys swinderianus
GGCACCATAGTGAGCTCAGGGCTAGCCTGAACTACAAAGCCAGACCCTGTCTCAAACCAAAAAAAAAAAAAAAAAAAAATCAACAGCCTTTGTCTACACAAACAACATACTCACTGAAAGAGAAATTGGGGAGGCAATCCCTTTCACAATAGCACCCAGAAAAATGAAATAACTAGGAATCAACCTAACGAAGTGAAAGACCTCTACTCTGAAAACTATAGGACTCTGAAAAACGAGATAGAAAAGGAAATCAGAAAGTGGAAAGATATCCCTTGTTCCTGGGTCGGGAGAACCAACACTGTCAAAATGGCTATACTCCCACAACTACTGTATAGATTCAATGCAATTCCAAGTGAAATCCCAATGGTATACTTCACAGAGCTAGAGAAAATAATACAAAAATTCATCTGGAACCACAAGAAACCTAGAATAGCATAAGCAATTCTAAGCAACCATGACATGGCAGGGAGTATTACAATCCCCAATTTAAAACTCTACTATAAAGCCACTGTGATAAAAACTGCATGGTACTGGCAAAGTAACAGACCCGAGGACCAGTGGAATAGATTAGAAGATGCAGAAACAACCCTGGGTATTCTAAGCCACCTTATCTTTGACAAAGGAGCCAAACACCCTCAATGGAGGAAAGACAGCCTCTTTAACAAATGGTGCTGGAAAAATTGGGCTTCAACTTGCCAAAAGCTAAATCTAGACCTATCTTTTTCACCATGCACAAAATTAAACTCACAATGGATATGAGACTTAAACATTAAAACAGAAACAATAAGCCTGCTGGAAAACAGATTAGGTAAAACTCTTGGAGACATTGGCTTAGGCAGAGACTTTATGAATAAAGCCTCTATAGCACAAGAACTACCAGAAAGAATCAACAAATGGGATCTCATCCTACTGAAAAGCTTTTGCACAGCAAAAGAAGTCACTGACACTGCCAAAAGACCACCAACAACATGGGAAAAAATATTTACTAGCTGTTTATCAGACAAAGGGTTATTATCTACAATATATAAAGAACTCAAACAGATCAGCCTCCCCAAGTTTAAAGACCCAATTCAAAAATGGGCATCTGAAATGAACAGAGACTTCTCAGAGGCAGCAGTTAAAGCAGCTAAGAAACATATGAAGAAATGTTCAACATCACTGGTCATTCGAGAGATGCAAATGAAAACAACACTGAGATTTCATCTCACTCCACAAAGAATGGCTGCTATTACAAAATCAACCAACAATAAAGGCTGGTGAGGCTGTGGGGAGAAAGGATCCCTTCTCCACTGTTGGTGGGATTGCAGACTTGTGCAACCATTATGAAGATCTGTGTGGAGATTTCTCAGAAAACTAGGACTAGGGGTCCCATTTGACCCTGCTATCCCCCTGCTAGGAATATATCCAAAAGAATTTTAAAAATCACATTGGAAAGACAGATGTACACCCTTGTTCATAGCAGCTCAGTTTGTGGTAGTTAAATCTTGGAAACAATCCAAATGCCCATCAACTGGAGAGTGGATAAAAAAGACGTGGGTTTTTTTTTTATACAATGGAGTATTATTCTGCCATAAAGACTGACAAGATTGATTCATTTATGTGCAAATGGATACACCTGGAGTACACACTAATGAGTGAAATCAATAGATCACAGATAGGCAAATACCGGATCTTCTCGATGATATGAGTACCTGTAGATGCAAATGAACTCTAGAACGTATGACAGTCTTGGTAGAATGGGAAATTTCCAAAGGCAATTTGGTGTGGGGTTGTAATGAGGGGAAGGAATAAATATGATTCTGAAAGAAAATAAAAGAGCATGTATAGAGGGGGTGGGGAGGTGTGGGTGGGGATAAGGGTAAAAATGAGAATTAACTTGTGTCATATATTGGTACAAATTCCCCAATGTTATGTGTGATTGTGAGATGTATGCAAATTGTACCAATAAAGAATGCAATTGAAAAAAAAAAGATCCGATTGCTAACAGTTGCTAGAGACAGAAATTAGAAATTTGGAAATTTGGTACTGATGAAGAATAGTTTATGGAGTTTTAAAATAACTCCTTTTCTCTATTCTTTCTCCTTCTTCCCTGATAAATCACTCTAGGTTACAGAATTTTAAAACAACAACAAAGAAGAATACTCATTTGAATGCAGCATAAACAGATCTCTAGATGTTTCTTGAGTACTACTTAAATTCTAGAGTAAGGAAAAAGCATGTTTGTATTCTTTGTTTTATGCTTACCTCTCATCTTGTAGCTACTATAAACAGAACAGCTGATCCAGTGAAAAAAATAAGGACCTAGGTTAAAGGACTTCATTGTTAAATTTAAGAATTTGAGCTGTTGAAGAAAAATGAGTTATTTTTATGTCCAAATAAATACTTTGTTTTACAGCAATTAAATAACCTCGTGAGCTAAAGTCTCCCTGAAGTTGCCCTGGATTTCAGCATTCCCAGAGGGTTTTTAAATTATGATTATTATTACTGTATGTGGGCTTTTTGTTTGTTTTTGTTATTTTTTTTAACTAGAGCAGTTGTAAGTTTTCTGCATAGTGGGATAGAATTTAACCTAGGATCTAGATTCATAATTTTCATTTTGCAACTGGAATTAGTCATCTACCTCTTTTCCATCTGTTGTGTAATTTTCAAAGTTACCATTTGAGTAGGAGACATGAAAAAAAAATCTGATGAGGAAATAATTCTTCAGCACTAACACTTGCAGAGGACCTAGCCACATGTGCCTATCTTGAGGTCCCTGGAACAAGCCTTCCTACTTACTTGAGGGCTACCTAGTGAAAAACATCATCTATCTTTTTCCTTTTCTCATATTTTCTTCCTTCTCTTTGTGTATCCTCCCCTTCTTTCTTTCTTTTCTCTCCTGTCCTTTTTCTACCTCTGTCCTTGTTCCTTGTCAATCCTCATCCATTCATTTTCTTCCCCCTTCCTTTGCCACTCAGTGGCTCAGGCTGGAATACACCACAACTCTCCCTATTTTCACTACCAAGTGCTGTTTTCTGGGAGGACTTACCTGCTTCACATGGGCCCATGGTATGTATGTCACTAAACACCTAAAAGGATTGAAAGGGTGGAAGAATGCAAGAGGAGGAGGGCTGTGCCCAGGTCAGTGTTCTGAGCATTCATTTCCCCAGCTTCCATCTGCCTTGGACAGTAGCTGCTATTCCTAGGCTGGGTTCTATTGATTCTTGGAGTTTCATGAGAATGGTTTGACAAATACTTGAACTATGTCCAGTACTTCAAAAGTGCCTGGAAGATTTTGTATAATTACTCACAAAAAACCTGAACAGATTTATTAGATTAGTGGAAAGCTTGCTTGCTTGCTTGCTTGCTTGCTTGCTTTCTTTCTTTCTTTCTTTCTTTCTTTCTTTCTTTCTTTCTTTCTTTCTTTCTTTCTTTCTTTCTTTCTTTCTTTCTTTCTTTCTTTCTTTTCTTTCTTTTCTTTCTTTCTTTCTTTCTTTCTTTCTTTCTTTCTTTCTTTCTTTCTTTCTTTCTTTCTTTCTTTCTTTCTTTCTTTCTTTCTTTCTTTCTATTTCTCATGTGTGGGAGGAGGGTTCCAAGGAGCTAGAAAATGAGAGATATCATCTCACACCAACTTATTGTGAAGACTGAATCCTGTACTAACAAATTCTGATTGGTTCTGTTTGTTGACTGTGGGGTAGAGAAACTGTACTCAAAAACACATGGGTATGAAAGTGAAGCCAACCAGATTTTAGTTGCTATCAATAGAATTTAGTAATTTACTTAACATCTCAGGTGAGTTTACTCATCTGTAAAATTGGGCAGTTAATTTTTTTTTTTTTTGAGACAGGGTCTCACTTTGTAGTTCAGGCTGGCCCCAAGCTCACTATGTAGCCCAGGCAAACCTGGAACTCAACAATCCTCCTGCCTCTGCCTCCTGAGTGCTGGGATTACAGGCATGAGCCACCATGCCCAGCTGGGCAATTAATTTTTGTAGACTTCTATGAAACTAGTACAGGATCTACAATATAAATATTATTAGCACTTCTTTATAAATATTTTATTTATAGATAAAAATATTTTTAAAGCTTACAGTTTGTCTTAGCAACTTTCCTCATTGCTGGGACAAAATACATGACACCTTCCTTCAGAAAGGAGGGTTTATTCTGGCTGATGTTTAAATTGAGGGCTAGCTCTGGGGCAGGAAGGAATGGCAGAGGGGCATAGTGGGGAAGAAGCAGAGGCAAGGGAGGAGCTAGGAAGGGAGACGTAGCCCTCCTGGTCACATCCTGATGATGTACCTTTCAAAAGCCCCACCTATGAGCACATGAGGCTTTAGGGGGACATCTACATATAAACCATAGTACTTGGGGAAACATGAATCCAGTCATGAGGGAAGAGTTGGAAAATCCTTTCATAACATGGCTCCACATGGCACATCAAGTGTCTCTTAAGAATTTATGTCAATTCTAAGGATTCTGACTAAGGGATGGACAAGAAAGTCTCCTATTATTGTGTTGATTAATGGATTCTATCTTTTTTTTTTTTTTTTTAGGCAGGGTCTCGCTTTGTAGTTCAAGCTGGCCCTGAGCTCACTATGTAGCCCAGGCAAGCTTCGAACTCAGCAGTCCTCCTGTCTCTACCTCCTGAGTGCTGGGATTACAGGCGTGAGCCACCACGCCCAGCACTGTGGTATGCAGTATTGATTGTTGGTGGATGTGAGTCTCCACGCTTAGCATTGTATGTGGCTACCAGGAATTGAACTCAGGACCTTGCACTTGCGAGGCAGGCACCAGAACCACTGAGCTAACCCTCCAACCCAATGGATTCTATCTTAAGGGAGATACTTAGTTTTCTGATGGTGCCTTGGCAATATTTCCTTAAGCAGATTTGTTCCTCTGATTCCTATGTTATTTTTTTTTTTGAGATAGGTTTTGCTTTGTAATTCAGGCTGGTCCTGAGCTCACTATATAGCTCAGGCAAACCTGGAACTCAGCAATCCTCCTGCCTCTGCCTCCTGAGTGCTGGAATTAAAAGCATGAGCCACCAAGCCCAGCACTGTGGTATGTGGTACTGATTGTAGGTGGGCATAAGTTACCATGCCCAGTATTGTTGTATGTGGTTATGGAGGATCAAACCAGGGACCTTGCGCTTGCTAGGCAGGCGCCAGAACCACTGAGCTAAATCTCTGACCCTCCTATGTGATTTTTGGCATAACCCTGATGATGGACTTTAGGAAGTACCAAGTTTCCTTTGGCTACTGTGTATGGAGACTGGGAATTTTGGGTGAAAAGAAAAAGGAGTGGAGTGTCATAGAGAAAGCAATAAAAGATGTAGGGTGTGGAAGAGATGAGGCAAGTTAGAGAATTAGCAAAACACAGTTTTTGCCCCCTTGAAAATTAGGCAATAGAATTTACCCCTAAAGAGATGAGTACTTTCCTCTTCTCCTACCTCAGTTCCATAGAAGCTCTTCTAAGAAATGAGGCTTTTCCCTGGATCTCTCCTTATGCCTGGGTGCTGAGTTCATCCCATTCTCTAGGCCCTCCTAAGACAGAGAGAGACCAGTTGATAACTGCCTATTAATAGGCTGGGTTGACAGTAGAAGCTCTCTCTCTAGAGTCCTTGGTCAAAACCCCTGCTGAACTTCACTTGGTAGAGCATCAGCTTGTAAAATCCAGCTCTTAAGCTTGATTTTCTATTGAACAGTTGAGATGCACTTGGAACATGTATTCTATTTTAAACTGAATTTGCCCTTTATTATTTTAAAAGCTGTAACAAGTTATTTTTTAAATGTTTTCCATCAGCACATTTTTTATTTATTGTCCTTAACACCCTGAGGCTGCTTAAAGAATGATTTAAATTTCAGTCTAGTAAGTAAACAAAAGTTTCCTAACAACATCTTCAGGCAAGCACCAAAAAAATCTCATTTTTGACATGGTGTTTGGGTCCCCCATTATAGTCCATTAGTACTGTGCCTAACCACAACATATTATAATCATTTTAAAAATACACTCCCAGACACTGATTTACTTGTTCTTCTTCTTAATCACCATGCTTGACTTAAAACTAAAGCAAAAACAAACGTTTAAATGTGGTATTATTTGACTAGATTCTAAACTTATTAAATCTAATAGGCTGTGTTGGTGATTCACATGACAACTAGTTTGGAGATGTTTATTTACTGTTCTCCTAAAAGGAGAAAAATGTCCAGAGGGATGGCTAGAGAAATCGAGACTAGCGTATATAACTTCAGCTCTTTGAGAATTTCTAAGGCTTTAAAATTAATTCTAGAATTTTCTTTTTCTTTCTTTCTTTCTCTTCCTTCTTTCTTTTCTTTTCTTATCTCACTTTGTAGTTCTGGCTGGCCATGAGCTCACTGTGTAGCCCAGGTAGTCCTGGAATTCAGCAACCCTCCTGCCTCTGCCTCCCGAGTGCTGGGATTACAGGCGTGAGCCGCAACACCTGGCACTGTGGTATGTGGTACTGATTGCTGGTAGGTGTGAGTCACCATGCCCAGTATTGCTGTATATGGTTACCTGGGATCGAACCAGGCAGGGCCCTTGCACTTGCTAGGCAGGTGTTGGAATCACTGAGCTAAATCTCCAACACAATTCTAGAATTTTCTAAGGGCAATATCCCCTGGTATAGAATTTGCTGTCTGATACTTTCTTTTATCTAAATTATCTGAGGCTATGCATTGAAACTCCAAAAATGTACTCATCTCTCTTTTTACTTGTGACCACAGGAATTTGGGAAGTATGGTTAATTGCTCAGGATAGGCTATTTGTTGCAACAAATGACCTCAAAATCTCAGTGGTTTGATCCAATATAACATGTGCTGTTTTTAATCACTGTCCAATATGTACTGACCAGAGTGGAAGTGTGTAGAATGTAATCAATGCTATCTAGCGATTCAGGGACCTAGCCTTCTAATTGTGGCTTCATCTTCCTGGAGCTGGGGTTCACAGCTCAGCCATTGGGGCAGAGAACTGCACAGGAGGCAAGAGGTCAAACTAGGAATTAGGAATACAAATCCCAAATTCCACTGAGCAAAACTCAGCCAATGGCCCTACCCTCCTTCCAGAGAGTCTAGGAAAAGTGGGCTCTCTGTATGCCTAGCTCACAGTAGTTTCCACCCTGGATATAGAGAGTTCCTCAGGGAAGGCAATAGACCTCATTTTTTGTGTCACTGAAGGTGTGTAAAATAGATGTACAATCCTAATTCACTTCACTTAATGGCTAGGCTAAACCCTAATCTGTGGTCAGTGTTATGGTTTGGATCTAGAATGTTCCCAAGATCCTTATGTGTTCAGAGTAGAGTTTTGGAAGGTGATTGGATCATAGATAAATGCACGGATAAATTTATAGCTATATGTCCTGTTAGGAGGTGAAGCCTGGTCAGAAGAGGTGGGGCAGTGGAGAGTGTTATGGCTTGTATCTAGATGGCCAACCAAAGACTCATCCACTCACAGGAGAGCTTTTTTTTTGAGACAGGGTCTCACTTTGCAGTTCAGGCTGGCCCTGAGCTCACTATGTAGTCCAGGCAAGCCTCAAACTCAGCAATCCTCCTGTCTCTACCTCCCGAGTGCTGGGATTATAGGTGTGTGCCACCACATCCAGCTCATAGGAGAGTTTTTAGGAGACAGTTGTATCATGGGTATGTGATACTGGATTGAAAGTGTGTGATATTTATTGGATTAAGGGTGTGTAATACCTGATCAGTCCATGGATTGGTTTAGCATTGTTCAGGATGTGGCTGAATGGATTTACTGAAAACAGCAGTTTCTTCCTGGATGTGGGTGGCACCAACCAACAGGCTTGTAGACTGAATGAAATAAAAGAGAAAGCAGAAGGAAGGCTGATGCCTCCTGCCTGCTCTCTCGAGGACCATTTCTCATCTGCCATGCTCCCCTGCCATTCTGCCCTGGATTGGAGCCAGCGAACTGCAGACTGAAACCTCTGGCCAACTGTGAGCTAAAATAAACCTCTCCTCCTTTAACTTTTTTATGTTAGGCATTTTATCCTAGTGGTGAAAAAAGTAACTTAGGTGAGGGGCATGACTCAGAAGGATGTAATTCCCTCCCTGGCTCCTCCCTTCTTCCTCGGCTTCCTAGCTGACATACAGTAAGTAGTTTTTCTCCATCAGATCCTTCCCCCATTCTCTTTCTATCTTATGGCCAGCTGACTATAGACTGAAAACATGAGCCAAGATAAACCTTTCATTCTTCATGTTGTGGATGTTGAGTATTTTGTCCCAGAGATGGGAAAGTCATAGTTTCTGGAAAAAGCCCACCTGTCAGCAGTAGCCTCAATCTATCACCATGAATCAGTCTAAACTGGAATGTACTGGTCACACACAGGACTTCACAGACTTTAGAGATACCAGACCAAGCCCAGGCAGAGATGCTCAGTAGAAACTGTCCTTGCACTTGTGCACCGCACTTCTCATCAGATGGTCCCTGTGATAAGCTTGCGGGTTAATCTGCATGAATATCTAAGTCAAATGTTATCACCTATGAGAATAAATGTGTTATGAAGAACTGTCTTAAATTTAGTCCATTAAGACTTCTATAACAAAAACCACAAATTGGGTGATTTGAAAAGAACAGAAGTTTGTAGCTCAAAGTTCTGGTGTTGGAAAGTCCAAGCTGAAGGCACCGCTGGGTTTTGTGTCTGGTGTCTTCCACCTGGTGCATTGCTAGTGTTTTTGTTTTTGTTTTTGTTTTTGTTTTTGAGACAGGGTCTTGCTTTGTAGTTCAGGCTGGCCCGGAGCCCAGGCAAACCTCAAACTCAGCAATTCTCCTGTCTCTGCCTCCCGAGTGCTGGGATTTCAGGCGTGAGCCATCACACCCGGCACTGTAGTGTGTGGTATTGATTGCTGGTGGGCGTGAGTCTTCACGCCCAGCATTGTATGTGGTTACCGGATCGAAGTCAGGACCTTGCGCTTATGAGGCAGGTGCCAGAACCACTGAGCTAAATCTCCGGCCCACTGCTAGTGTTTTTTTGCTGTGTCCTTGCAGGGTGGGAGAGATGGCCTTCTTCTGGGATCATTCAGGAGGGCTCTGGCCTCGTGATCTAATCACTTTCCAAAGGCCTCATCTCCAAATATCATCATCTTAGAGGTTAAGTTTCAATATATGAATTTTGATTAGATATAAACATTCCTACCTTTGCAAGATCTTTCAGAAATATTTAAAATATGTTTTGTCTCTCCTCAATCCACGCACTTTGCACAGTCGCCATGACATCATTATTGTCTGTACTTTCTTCCTGCTTCTCTCATTAACCAATTCACAAAGGTTTTTTTATAATTCACCTACTTTAGAGGCATCCATTTGTTCTCATTTACTCACAGGCTAGCATTCCCACTGAGAATTTAGCCTTCTTAAATAATTTCTGTTTGTCTTCTTATAGAAAGAGGATAATGGCAAGCTAACAGTGACCAGGTCCTGATGTGCACTGTGAGCTGTTCCTCCAGTGACCAGAGTAACATTTTACAGGTTCACTTAGGTCTTGTCTTATAATCCACAGCATCCATATATGTGGATTCATAGGGTACAGAAGGCAGTTTTCATTCATGTATTTATTCATTTCTCTTTTAAAATTGATTTTATTAGTACATCTTATATACACATGACGATCACACTTGACACTGAGAATTTGTACCAGTATATGACACAACTTAATTCTCATTTTTTTCCCTGTTTCCCTGCCCATCCTACAAGGCTTCAATCCCTGTATACTTAAGCTTTGCTTCCATTTTTTTAACCATCAGATTTTTCTTTCCCTTTTTTACTTATTCCTACTCCCTTCCCCTCTGAATATTTTCTATTTCACAATATCTAGCATACATTTTTTAAATTCTTTATTGGTACATTTTATATACAGCTCACAATCACACACAACATTGGGGAATTTGTACCAATATATGACACAAGTTAATTCTCATTTTTACCCATGTCCCTACCCACCCACAACCCCCACCCCTTATATACATTCTCTTTCATCTTCTTTCTGAATCATATTTATTCCTTCCCCTCATTACATTCCCACACCAAATTTTTTTTTGGATATTTCCTATGTCACAAAAATTATCATACACCCTAGAACTCATTTACATCTACAGGTTTCCATAATAAAGACAAGATACAGTATTTGCATATCTGTGATCTATTTATTTCACTTATTAGTGTGTCCTCCAGGTGTATCTATTTGCACATAAATGAATGAAACTTGTCATTCTTTATGGTAGAGTAATACTCCATTTTATTTTTTAAAAACACATCTTCTTTATCCAGTCTCCAGTTGATGGGCATTTGAGTTGTTTCCAAGATTGGGCTATCACAAATTGAGCTGCTATGAACAAGGGCATACATATGTCTTTGCAATGTGACTTTTTAAATTCCTTTGGGTATATTCCTAGCAGGGGGATAGCAGGGTCGAATGGGACCTCAAGTCCTAGTTTTCTTAGGAATCTCCACATTGATCTCCACAATGGTTGCACAAGTCTACAATCCTACCAACAGTGGAGAAGGGTTCCTTTCTCCCCACAGCCTCACCAGCATTTATTGTTGGTAGCTTTCACAGTAGCAGCCATTCTTTGTGGAGGGAGATGAAATCTCAGTGTTGTTTTCATCTGCATCTCTCAAATGACCATCATGTATTTATTCATTTCTTTATGCATTCATTCATTCCAAAATATGTTTTGAGTACTTACTGTGCTGTGTGCTAGACAATGTCATAGATGTTAAAGTCAAAGCAAGAGATCAACAGATGCAGGTTACTAATCTCATGAAACTAACTAGAAAGAACCAACATCTTTTCCTTAGGATAATCATTAATTGGTTCTTCCATTCACTCAAAATATTCATTCGTGCAGCATCATTATAAAATTACTCTTTATCTGGCACTATGTTATACTTTCAGGGTACAAAAGTGAAAAGGAGAGATTGTTGTCCTCAAGAATCATGGAATTCAGTTAGGTAGATTGATCTGCAAACCACACAACAACTGTCATAGAGGAGGAGGTTATAAAATCCAGTAGAACAAGCAGAAGAAAGACCTAAATGTCCCCATGTAGGTCAGAGGAGACTTCACAAAGGAAGTAGCACTTGGACTGAGCTTTGAAAGGGGACAAGGGGACAAGACAAGGAAGGTCATGAGTTCTTGGTTCGCAATCAAAGATCTGCACTTTTCTTCACAGTGTAGCATTTTAATGGAAGCCTCCAATCTCCCACACATTTTGTTAGATCCAGAAGACTAGTTCTCCTTAAAATAATGTAAAAAGTGATCTGCATCATTTGTGGAGCAGGTTAAGAAGTTGATATACCTTTGTTTCCTTTTCTTTCTCACCTGCCAGCTCTGAAAATGAAGGACTGATGCTTAGAGGTTGGAAGAGCTCCAAAATAGAGGAAATTTAGAAGGAAGGTTGCTTGTCCCACTGTACCATTACATGGATAAGAAGCAAACTTCAGTTGTGTTATTCTACCGATATTTCACAGGGTGTTTGTTATAGCAGCAAGCAATATCCTAATACAAGACACAAGCAAAGTAAACAATGTGTGAACTTAAAAGAGTGTCTAACACAGTGTGCATATTCAATAAATGTTTGATATGGCAGCTGGGGCATGATGCCCAGATACAAGTAAACTGGAGTTGCCAGAGTATAAAATACACACTAGAGAATTTTGGTTTAATCTTGTACAGAAAGAGAAACCAATGAAGACTATGAAAAGGAGAGGCATGATTGCTAAAACAATAAATTCTCTACAAAACATAACACCCAAGAACATGCTTCACTTTTCTTTAAATGTATGACACTAATTGAAATGAAAGATGAAGGATTTTTAACAATAGGCATCACAGTCTGGTCAAAGCTCATTTAACAAATGAGGAAAATGAGGCCCAGAGATGTTACACATCTTTGCCAAGATTACCTAGCTATAACTTGGCAGCACGGGGGCCTGGACAGCCAGTATTTTGTCACCAGCCTACAGCATTGCTCTTCCCACTGTAGCACAGTACGTCAAAACAGTGGAGACCAGCTGGTGTGCCTGTGTTCAGTTTGCTAATGAAGACATTAGGGATTTAGAGGCAGGGTATTTTCCATGGAAGTCCATCTTTTCTGTAATTTCTCATCTGATTTGAGCCACTATTTTGGAAAAGATCCATTTTTCGGCATCATATTTCCCTAGAGGACAATTGAAAATATGCTCAGTGGCCTGTCAGGTGCCCTTGCACTTTCTGAGTTTTTGTCGGGAAGATGAGCAGAAAGTCACTGTGCTCCGAGCTCCTGTACATGCTGTATGGTCTTCTGGTATCTAGGGAGTTTGTTGGCTCACTGAGGGGGCCATGGTTCAGCTGGCCACCTGTCTGTCCTTTCTGGAGTCAGATCCAAACATCATCTCCAGCTTGTCTGCTTAAAGGTTCAGCATTTTAATATCATTTTCTGTTCACCAGTTTGCTACTTCTGGTTTTCTTGTATTAAGCTGATCCATTATTCATTATAATTATTTTTACTCCATGTGCTACTTGAGGCAAGTAATATAGATTTATTTTTTAATGACAAGTCGGAGCAAAGAGGAACTGTGGTGAGATCAGTCTCAGAGAAGAACAGCATGTGGTCTGATTTAAGTATGACTGGGTATTACTGAATTATTTTACAACTGGGGAAGACAGCATGGATGGGGGTAAAGCAGAAAATCTCCAATAAATTGGGGTAAAAATAGAGGTTTTTTTGTCTTATAACCACTTTTCTCCTTGTCCTTTGGTTGTATCATTTTTATCTTTTTGCATGCTATTCAACTAATGGTTTAGATGGTTGTTAACAGAGATGTTAACCATGATGAGGTATTACTAAAGGTAAGGTGGCTGTTTGTTCTTAAAAAATGTCTTAGTGGGGCTGGAGATTTAACCCAGTGCTTCTGGTGTCTGTCCACCAAGTGCAAGGTCTCTGGTTCTATCCCTAGTAACCATATACAACAATCATGGGCGTGGTGACCCACGCCCACCAGCAATCAGCACCACATACCACAGTGCTGGGCGTGGTGGCTCATGGTTGTAATCCGAGTACTTGGGAGGCAGAGGCAGGAGGATTACTGAATTCAAAGTTTGCCTGGGCTACATGATGAGAGGTCAGGGCCAGTTTGAACTATAAAGCAAGACCCAGGAAAGAAAGAAAGAAAGAATGAAGGAAAGAGAGAAAGAAAGAAAGAAAGAAAGAAAGAAAGAAAGAAAGAAAGAAAGAAAGAAAGAAAGAAAGAAAGAAAGAAAGAAAGAAAGAAAGAAAGAGAAAGAAAGAGAGAGAGAGAGAGAGAGAGAGAGGGACGGAGGGAGGGAGGGAGGGAGGAAGGAAGGAAGGAAGGAAGAAAGGAAGGAAGGAAGAAGGAAGGAAGGAAGGGAAAGAAATGTCTTAGTACCACTCAAAAAGAAGATTTTATGCAGTCAAAAGTAATTAAGCTTTGAAATTAGACATCTACTACACACTAACTGAGAACTTGGGCTAATAATTTCTCTGAGGCTTACTTATTATATGTGATGTAGAAAAATAATGTACAAAAATAATAATGAAGATGGTTGTGAGGATGAAATACACTGGCATATGTAAAGCTCTTTTCTTAGTGCTGAGAACACAGTCGATGCTTAAATTATGTCCTTTCTGAGTCACTGGGAAGATCTCATTAATATCTCTTCTTTACCAAGCTCATCTCTGGCTCTAATCAAGATGAGAGACATGAGTGACCAGTTAGAAACCAAAATATTACCTTTATCTTAGTCAGTTCCGGCTGCAATAATAAAGTATCATAGACTTGGTGGGTTTTAACCCACAAACACTTATTCCTCACAGTTATAGATGCTGGAAGTTCACGACTAGGATCCTAGGTTGGCCAGGTTCTAGTGAGGGCCTTCTTCCAGGAATTCAAGTGCAGACTTCTTTACTGTATCTGTACATGGCACGAGAGGACTGAGCAAGCTCCCTGGAATCCCTTCCATAAAGGGATCAATCCCATGCTCTCCTGAAGGACCCACCTCCTAATACTACCACATTTGGGGAATAGCAAATCAACACAGAAATTTAGGGAGAGGTTGTTATTTAATCCATAAGAGCTTTGATTATTGATAAAGTCTTTTTTATTGTGACAGTAGAACTGCTAATTGAGTTTCACCATTAGGTATGCTTATTCACTCCAGCACAGGTAACACTTTACCAGGATAGGTAAAGCATACTGTGGGTCAGCGTTGGATTAGGAAGGTGATGCTTTCAACAGGAGAGCACAACCAGGTGATATCCTCACTGTGGGCAGACAAAAACCCAAGGAAAAAAGGTGGAGGTAGGCTGAGCATGCCCTGTGTATTCTTTACAAACCCACCAATTGGAACCAGCAATTTAGCTTAGTGGTCCTGGCTCCTGCCTGGCAAGGGTAAGGTTCCAAGTTCAATCCCTGATACCACAAGAAAAACAAAACAAACAAACTCACCAATCAGATGTAGCCACACCTCCAAAAAGAGGATAAGACAATTATGGGAGCCAGGGCTGTCAGACATTCACAGGGAAGGAAACTTCAGATGCACACCCTGAATATACTACTTTGCCCCCTCCCCTACCTTCTATATGTGCTATTTTCCAGTCACGTTGCTTATGGTGGACATAGTTGCCAGTGTGGAGCTGAGGGCAGTCTCAAAGTACAAAAGGCTGGCAGCAAGCTACTGGGGAGGTGGGGAAAGTTTGGGTAGCGTTTTTGGTTAAGGAAGAAGTGAACCTTTGAATCCAGAAAGAAAAGTACAAGTTCCGAATCAGAAGCTAGAGGTCCAAAAGAAGAATCAGTGTTTAGAAAACTGTTCCAGCCAGAGAGGTGTCCAAATTTCCAGGTGTGGCAGAATACTGTAGGGCCATCCCTGATGAGTAGGGGACAGCTGGCTTCCAGTGCCCTGGCTCTGACTCAAGAGCCCCAGAGCCACATCTCCTGGAGATAATTCTCAATCCTCGCTTTGGGTTGCATACTTTCTGCTCCAGTGTTTGATCTTTAAAATATAGACATGTTTTGTAATAATAAAAATAATACATACATGCTCATGAAATATTCAGAAATTTAGAGAGGTCTAAAGAAAACAATAATAACTCAATCTCATCATGAGGAAAAACTAATATTTTCTTTGGCTATATTCCTAGTCAGGTTTTCTTTTCTGTAAGGTGATTCTATACATGTATTTTAATTTCACATGCTGAATTTTTTCTTAAATTATAATTATTTCTCCATGTTATTGAGAGTTCTCAGTAATTAAGCTTCATTTTAAATGACATTTTCCTTATTTTAAGTACATTTGGATCCATCTCTACCAATGTATGAAAATCCTGAGGGTTTTGTAGACCTTTCTTTAAGTATTACCTTTTTTTGGAAACTGAACAAGGCCTTCCCAGAAGCCAGGGCTCCTCAGTCACTTGCATGGAAACTGCACAAGACTTGATCTTCTCTCACATGTCTTAACCATTGATGATGGGTGGATTAGAATGTGCTACCTATTGCCATTATTGCAAAAAGCAACAAGTCAAAGCATGAGTCTTTCTTAGACACTACATCATTGTTACACATTCAAAATAACACTGTGTAAATCTTTGAGGGTTACCATGACAAAAATACCACAACTTGTGTGGTTTAAATTGCAGAAACTTAATTCTCATAGTTTTGGAAGCTGAATATCCCAGGTCAAAGTGTCAGCAAGTTTGTAGAAGTTCATGTGTGTGTATGTGTGAACCTAGGCCTACTGAAATACACCCTCAGCCATTTCTCTATTTTTTGTTTGTTTGTTTGTTTCTTCTCATACTGCTCTTCTTGACCGACTCCTGGCTTCTTCCTGTGTCCTCACACTAGTCTTACTTCTGTATGTACACAACTCTGTAGGTCTCTGTGTGTCCAAATTTCCTTCTCTTGTCAGAATGACACTATATTGCCTAAGTACCCACACAAAAGGCTTGAATTACCTCCACAAAGACATTATTTCAAATCATGATCATATTCTGAGGTCCTGGGGTTAGGACTACAACAGACATTGCATTAATGGTGGCACATTTCCACCCATAACAACTAGTTAAAAAATGAATAGTTGGGCCGGGCATGGTGGCTCACACCTGTAATCCCAGCACTTGGGAGGCAGAGACAGGAGGATTGCTGAGTTCCAGGCTTGCCTGGGCTCCATGGTGAGCTCAAGGCCAGCCTGAACTACAAAGCAAGACCCTGTCTCAAAAAAAAAAAAAAAAAAAGAATAATTGGGAGCTCTTTTTTGGGAAAAAGTATAGCAATGAGATGCTAGGAAACAAATACTTCATCATCTAGAAATACAGTGCCATCACTACTTTAAATCACAGCTACTGAGTGTCAGGAATTTGTCCTTTCCCAGCATCCAACAGTCATCAACCACACAGTGCACCAATTTCCTGAAAGAATGCCTCAGTCCCTAGAGGAATTAGTGGAATTGCCCTGTGTCTAGAGTACCCA
The DNA here is from genome assembly GCA_004025085.1 of Thryonomys swinderianus. NCBI lineage: Eukaryota > Metazoa > Chordata > Mammalia > Rodentia > Thryonomyidae > Thryonomys > Thryonomys swinderianus. The sequence continues at coordinate 16,470 of PVIC010037113.1, forward strand.
GGAGGGCTAGGAAAAATCTGCAGAGGTCTGAGAGGTATAGGGCTTCTGTTCCTTTGCGTTTTTCTTAGACTGTAAAATTAATCTATCATCTATCTATCTATCTATCTATCTATCTATCTATCATCATTCATCATCATCATCATCAATCTATCATCTATTTATGTATGTATGTGGGTGCATGTTTGTGTATGTGTGAACCTAGTCCTACCAAACTACATCCTCAGCCTTTCTTCTCTCTTTTTTTTTTTTTTTTTTTTTTTTGAGACAGGGTCTTGCTTTGTAGTTCAGGTTGGCCCTTAGCTCACTATGTAGCCCATTCATTTCAGTAATCTTCCTGCCTCTGCCTCCTGGGTGCTGGAATTCCAGGTGTGAGCCATCATGCCCAGCATTGTGGTGTGTGGTACTGATTGCTGGTGGGCATGAATTGCCATCCCCAGTATTGTTGTATGTGGTTACTGGGGATTGAATCAGGACCTTGGGCTTGCTAGGCAAGTGCCGGAACCACTGAGCTAAATCTATAGTCCCCTATCTATTTTTTAAAAACTTTTTAATTTGACACAGAATTTCTCTAAGTTACTATACTTCCCAGGCTAGGCTTGAACTTTGATCCTCACACCTCAGTCTCCCAGAGTTCTGGAATTAAAGGTGTATACCACAGTACCCAGCAGCATATTTTCTAATATTTTGTAATTATTATATTGTGCATGTAATGACATTTCATATGTGCTTATCTTTTTTGCCCTGCCTAAAAGATCATTATTGAAACTTTAAAAAGAGACCCTCTCAGATATTTTTTCTAAGTTCCAAAATTTGTGAACTTTGTAATGAGTTGTTACCCTCCTTCAAACATTTTTTGTTTCTTCCCACTATCTTGTCTCCATTTTGGAAGATTGTACTTTCTTGCCTCAGTGTTTTAGCTGGTGAAATGTGGGTAGTGGTGATGTGTGCAGATTTAGGCAGTTTGGTTCACCATCATCTTTCCTTCTCCATGACAGCCAGTGATGTTTCTGGTAGTAGCTGTTCCAGGCTTCTGGGCCTGTGGGTGAGAACGAACTGTATCAGAGCACGGCTGACTTACAAGGGACAAGCAGCTTGAGTGAGTATAAACTGTTGTGTGCCACTGAAATTTTGGGGTCATTTGTTTCTGCAGCATAACCATAATTTTCCTCATTGATATAGCACTTTGGCATATCATTTCTGTCACAGCAGACAGTAAAGGATAGTTGCCTGTGACTTCACTGACTTTTAATGAGGGTGACTACAAATGTAACAAGTCTAGCTGTGGATGCAGCTAAAAGTCACTCCCGATAATGCTGGGCGTGGTGGCTCACGCCTGTAATCCCAGCACTCGGGAGGCAGAGACAGGAGGATTGCTGAGTTCGCGGCAGCTTGCCTGGGCACCATAGTGAGCTCAGGGCCAGTCTGAACTACAAAGCAAGACCCTGTCTCCAAAAAGCAAAAAAAAAAAAAAAAAAAAAAAGTCACTCCCGAGCTGCATGACCTGTCCACAAAGCAGCCTCACTCCTCAAGTGGTTCACATTTACGCTTCAGTGACTTCATGACATGGATCTTTCAAGCCAACAAGGAGGAGGCAGACATCTAGGCTATGTTGTTATTCAAAAGATACTCACTAAACTCTTTTTTTTTAATTGAATTCTTTATTGGTACAATTTATATACATCTCAAAATCACATATAACATTGGGAAATTTGTACCAGTATATGCCACAAGTTAATTCTCATTTTTACCCATATCCCTACCCACTCCCCCCTCCTCCCCCCTTATACATGCTCTTTTATTTTCTT
>PVIC010037114.1:0-18241 GCA_004025085.1 Thryonomys swinderianus
GGGTCTCGCTTTGTAGTTCAGGCTGGCCCTGAGCTCACTATGGTGCCCAGGCAAGCCGCCGCAAACTCAGCAATCCTCCCGTCTCTGCCTCACAAGTGCTGGGATTACAGGCGTGAGCCACCACGCCCAGCATTATATGTGGTTACCAGGGATTGAACTCAGGTCCTTGAGCTTGCAAGGCAGGCACCGGAACCACTGAGCTAACCCTCCGGCCCGGCAGATTTCTTTTTATGCAAAATCTAGAGGGTAAATACATCTATGTTTTATGAGATGCACAGTCTCCGTTGTGACAACTTTACTTTGCACTTTGCCTTCGTAGCACACAAGTGGCCACAGATGCCACATAAAGAAATGGTGAGGCTGTGTCCCAGGGAAACTTTGTTTCCAGAAAATGTCCGTGGGTGGTGGTTTACTCGCCCTTGTTTTACATCAACTACTGTTTGAGACCCCCTGGTGCTACTCTTGCTCAACATAGTCTCTTCTGGATCCAATTTCTGTATCTGCTGAGCCAGAAACCCAGGAGAAAACAAAATTCCACTCAGGCGGTGCGACTCAAGAGACACTGGAGAGACAGAGAGAGAGACAGTGTAAGAAAACCAGCAGGACGGTGAGGTGCCCAGAGACGAGCATGAGCAGGTTGCTATTGCCACCCCTAACTCAAGTGCCAAGAGGAGGAAGCAGACCTGTGCAAGCTGGTGCCAAGGAGAGGGGCCTCTCCAGGGGAGCCCTGGGCATGGCACAAAGGTGCTGGCTTTAGAGCCGTGTCACCAAAGCCAAGGGGCAGATGGGCATCCGGCTTCTCTCTTCCCACCCTCTCACTTCCTACCACCACGTCCTTTGGATCAGACCCTAATAGAACCCAACCAGGAAGAATGCCCTCATGATGCCAGGTGCAAAGGGCACCTTTGGAACATGGGACAAGCGGTGAGGTGTGGAGAGTGAGCCTAGGAGGGGCAGACAGGATGGCCCTCACTCTTACCTCTCATTCCCCACATTATCAACTGAACAGACCCTGGCTTTCTAAACGTGGTTTACCCGGACAGGTCCTAACTCTGAACTGAAAGCCCTGCAGTTAACAGAGTGCTGAGCACACGGTGGATGACATCAAGGCAAAGCCTTCCACAGGTGGCCTCGAGGCGCATAAAAGCCTGGAACCCTTCTTTGTATAAACACAGGGTTAATTTTTTCAAACATCCCTCACTTGAGACTCTTCAGGAAGCCCGTTTTCACTGTCCTGGTGCAGATCGTATACATCACAGGCAGGGGGGGCCCTCTGAGATTCGACGCCCTTAGACGTGAACCAGCACTACCGCGGCTTTACCTTGTTCTCTATGTTCGAAACACAGAGGAGGTTCCCGGGGAGCCCACGTCATGACGGAGCATCTGCCAGCTAGCAATAGGCCACGTTCACCAGTTTTGCTTGCGTCTGGGCAAGCCCACATGCCCACGGCCCAGCCAGTGAGACATGAGCGGTAGCGATTTATAACTCTGGGCAATGCCCATTATAAAAGAAACCACTGGGCCTCCACTCCTCTTTCCCTTTCCTGGGGCTGAAAGGTCAACATGGTTGTCCAGAGCTACCCTCACCACATCCCAGAGAGCAACACTCTGGAAACAGTGGAACCACAACCAGAAGGATCTGGGGGCCCTGGGTAACCTTGCAGAGTGAAGCAGCTGGCCTGACTTGCACCTGTCACCTTTAAACTGTTATAGGAGAGGGAATTAACTCCTGGGTTGGAACTATTGAATTTTAGGGTTAGTTTGAACAGAAACTTGCCCTATACCCTAACCAAAACAAGGCTTAAGTTTAGGAGAGGTATTTGGTTTGGTTTGGGGTTTTTTTGTTTGTTTGTTTGTTTTGTTTTGTTTGAGACAGGGTCTCATTTTATAGTTCTGGCTAGCCCTGAGCTCCCTATGTAGCGCAGGCAAGCCTCAAACTCACAGCAATCCTCCTGCCTCTGCCTCCCTAGTTGCTGAGATTACGGGATTGAGCCACCATGCCCGGAACTGCAGTATGTGATACACCGAGGATTGAATTTGGGACCTTGCGCTTGCAAGGCAGACACTAGAACCACTGAGCTAAATCCCTGGCCCAGGTATTTGGTTTTTCCATGTACCAGAAGAAACCCAGGAGATAGCAGCTAGTGTTGTGTCAGGACTGAATGCTCTGGGTTCTCCTGAACTTTCCTTTATGACCTCAAAATGGCAACGGTAGCTCCAGTTATCACATCTGGATTTCTGAAGGTGAAGAAGGAAGAAAGGGAAAGAAGGACAGAGACAGAAGTCTTTCCAAAAGTCCCCAGCGGCCAGGCATGTCACAGCCCCATGTGTCACTAAAAGCATCCCACTTCCCACTTTTCTAGTAAAGGAAGAAAGGGAAAGGGCTGAAGTGGGTTCTACATGAGCCATATTACTAATATTATTATTATTAGTTTCCAAAACCTCATGGGTATCCCCGGTGGTTCCTGACTTTCCCATCCACACTGCCCCTCCGCGGAAGGTATTAGTCTCTCTGACTATGGGCATTGTCCTAAGTACCCAAGTGGAAAACACCAGTCAGAATTTGCCTACTCTTCCAACTTGCTGTGTGCAAACAGCTTTACTTAGGGGCTCCAAGTAAAGTCAGATTTGTGGATGAGAAAGACTGGACCATTAGTTGAAGAACATAATGAGCAACAGCAATATCTGGGGTTCCTGACTATGTGGGACAGTGTGCCCTGTCTGCCAGGATCATCTATAGGCCCAGAGGGGCTTTGTGGAAATGGGGGATCCCATAGGACTAGACAGATAGGGGCTCAGTGTGAATATGCCAAACACCTTCGTGGTGTTATCACAGTCGCTGCTCCCCCAAACTACCCATTGAACGAATTATCTCCTAGATTTTTCAAATGAAAAAGAAAATGAGGTACAGAGACTTTGGGAGGAGAGATGTTTGGCAAAGTTTTTTTTTTTTTTGAGACAGGGTCTCGCTTTGTAGTTCAGGCTGGCCCTGAGCTCACTATGTAGCCCAGGCAAGCCTCGAACTCAGCAGTCCTCCTGTCTCTGCCTCCCAAGTGCTGGGATTACAGGCATGAGCCACCACACCCGGCACTGGCAAAGTTTTGTTATGCATTGTGCATGACGTCTCTGTTTTGCCCAGAGTGACTTTGGGAACAATTTACTCAGATTTTTAGTGCTTAAAAGGCATCACCCCAACATGTCCTCTGGGAGGGACTTGTACTGAGCATGGCCATGGCAGCTCTTCACAAGGTCACACGTATCATCTCATCAGGGGACAGGGACGTGGAGAAGGAGGCAGAGTGAGGCCTGGGCTGGGTCTGCTTTCAGCATGATTTCCATGAGCCTAGGAGGCCACTGCTGCCTTTCCTGGGGAGCAGGGAGTCCTCTTCCCATCCCAAGACATTCTGTGTCATTTCTCTTTTTGCTTCCTTCACCAAAGGCCTCAGTGACAATCTTGTGACCTGTGCATTCAGTTTCAGTAAGAGACAACTTTGCCTGGGTATGAACTCAACTCTGAAACACGGCGGGTGTTGACCCTGATCACAACAAAGAACTCTAGAACTGAAAACCAAAGCTACAGATGGGCAGCATGATGCTCTGAGCCCCTTGGCTCACAAGGGATGGCAGTGCCTCTGGCCCTCAAACTGGTGGAGCCCTGTCTGCCCCCACTACCTTCTCTGACCAGTCCAGTTGGCACTCACCAGTGCCCATGTGTTTAAAGAGCTAGACCCTTTCTTACCTCCCTACTCCAAAATATGAATACTCTGAGCAGACCAGAGAGGACAAAGGAAGTCTGTCCCTCCAGGTCTCTGGACTCCAACCCTGCTTCGCATCCAAATGCCCTTAGAAGTGGTGGAGGCAAAGTGTCTGATCTTTCTAGAACTGACTGTAGACTCTCCAAGAGATTGAAGTAACATCATTTTCGTGGTTTCTGATTGTTTTCTTTTTCCTCTTTCAGTGGTTTCCTCCTAAATAAACATTTTCTTCAAATTTTGAACTCATATGACTGGTCAACATCTCTAGACCTGCGGCATCTATATTTGTCCAAGTCCCAACAGATTGCCACCGTGGAATACTGGAGAAGGGTGCATGACGGTCTTGAGGAGGGGGCATCTGTCTCTATGGCCTGCTCGGCATCCTTCCTCCTAGCAGTAGCTCACTGGTTTTCCTTTAGTTTGCATTGTCCCCTGGATGGTGCTTCATGTCAGTCTCGTGGTCTGGCTGAGGCTGACCATTCCCCGACTCAAGGTATCTGACTGACCAGAGAGGTCTTTGAGGTTATTTTGGCAGGCACATTTTGAGCCCTTTTAGGCTTTGCTGCATTAAAAAAAAAAAACTAATACATGCTTTTAAAAATTAAAAAGCACATTGTATATGTAAATACACCTATACACATGAAAACATACTGTAGTTTCAAAATAATGTATTTTTAATTGACACCAAAACTAATTATCTATGTAGGACTATTTTTCTTGTACGTCTGTAGATCTTTCTCCATCTAGACAGTCTTCTATTACTTAAACAAATGAAAGCTAATATTAGTTGAAAGAGGAAAGCGGTTTTTGCAGGAAAAAAGACAGCCATCCAAGGAAATCTCAATTGAAAACTCAAGTCATAAATCAGAGAACAGAAAAGAAAATGAGGCTAACATCTAGCTAGTCCGTCCCAGTCATTGGAGAGCTTTCTCCATTCTATTTTCTGCGTGAGTATTCTCTCTCTCCCCTCTCTCTCTCTCCTTCTCTCCGTCTCTCAATCCTTCTCTGTCCCTTTCTCATTTTTAACCAAAAATTGAATGAATATGACGTACCACTTTGTGTTGTGATTTTTTTTATTTAAGAATCTCATTATATACTTCATCTTCAATTTGTTCTTTAAAAATCTCAAGAGAGCCCGGCGTGGTGGCTCATGCTTGTCATCCCAGCACGTGGGAGGCAGAGGCAAGAGGACTGCTGAGTTTGAGGCTTGCCTGGGCTACATAGTGAGCTTGGGGGCCTGCCTGAACTAAAAAAAAAAAAAAAAAAAAAAAAAAAAAAAAAAAAAAAAAAAAAAAAATCTCTAGAGAAAGAGAGCTCACAGTGGCCCTTCCCAAGGCCCAGAGACAAAGCAGATGGCGGTGTCTTTAACACACTTGGTCACAAACTAAACTCTGCCTGTCTCATCTCTAACTGTAAGGAAAAGATGGCTCTCGGTGTTTCAGGATCTCACCCCTCCAGTGCTCTGGTTTTCCAGTGTTGGCAGCAACCCAAAGAGTTCCTTCGGCTTGGTCAGTGTTCCCATGCCCAGGGCAGTTTCCTGTTTGAAGTGCTTTACAAAGAAAATGGTTCTGCTTGCCAGGTCAGCCGCCTAGTCTCATTCCTCCCTTCCCTCTCCTCCTTCCCACACGCCATCCTTCTTTTGGTCACTGGCTTCGTGAAGCCTTTGTCACAGGGTCATGGTCGGCTACATGGGACAACAAAAGCGAGGAGTAGTCGGTCCCACTCTTTGGGTGGCAGGGCCTGGCGAGGACAGGTCCACATGTGGAAGCTCAGCCCTTCATCTTCTACTTTATATTTAATGGGCACCCTATGCAGTGCATGCATTTGTCATTAACCTTTTTCTTTTCCTTCCTGGTCCTTCACAAACTCGTCCCACCGTGGCAGAGGAGCAACCCCAGCTGGGAAACACACCGTGCCATATGGAATAGGTTCCTCTGAAGCCTGTTCTCCGGGTCTGTTTTTTGATAGGGAGAGAAGGTCCTAGGGGCAGGGTGAGCAGGGGAAGTAGATTGTGCACCAGTTTCTGATGGAGGAAATGATGTCATCCTAACTTATCAAAGGGAGCCTGGGCTAGGATGCATTTATGGGAAACCGATGTCACTTCCAATTGAGTACATGCTATCTCCTTTAATTTCAGGATTACTGTCATTTCATCATGGAGAAGACCAAACCTTTTCCTGTTCAGTGGCGTAAAGCTAATATAAATTCAAATATGTGGTTCCTGGAAATAGTCATCAAATGCTTTTTAAAAATTGACATAGATCAGAGCTGGACGATAAATCTCTTCCCTAATGAGACACCAAAAAGAAAGCGAACATTTGATGTTACACCCAAGGAAACTTGGGTTATTGAAGATTTATAGGCAGTCTATGCCGATACTGTCCTTTCCTCCCAATGAGTTTTTAATTTTGATTTGATAGTCTCCAGGTGTCTGTATTTGCCTGTGATATTAGAGGCATAAAATTTTAGTAATAGACACACATTTTTCTGCTTAAACTATACCTCTCCCAAGGCTCATTCACAGCCAAACTGTATACAGACTCTGCTCACAGTCAGCTGTGCTTATATATCTACACACAGAGATGGCGTTAAATAAAGACAGGCCTCTACCCACCCACACCAGCAGATGGTATGAAGAAATATTCTCCTTTCTACCAGGTTCCTGTGAAGAAAGACAGCTTTCCACCCCAGGAGTTTCTCTGCAGAGCCTAAGATGTTTCCTGAACCCAGGGTTGTCCCTTGTGAGGAACATCTTGGGTCTTTCAACACCAAAGCACCTAGCATTCATTCCCTGCTGAGATTCCGAAACAACCTTCATTGCATAGGCTCTTTCTGGAAATCTGGCCACATCAGGCCTTTATATGCCCTGTGATAAGTAATAACCCTTCAGTGTCCACTGTCATCAAGAGCATGGGTTGGGACCTTTGTGGAGCCTTATTATTGCACATTAAATATCAAATGGAGAACCAGTGTTCTCCATGGCCAAAGGTCAGTCACATGCATAATGCCCAAGGGAGCAGAGCTGGCCATTTTCTAAGGTAAGGCCCCTGCTGAGATCCAAGCAGAGCTCTCCATGTATACCAGCGCAGCCTGCACTACTCTGCCCTATCCTTCTCACACTCAGAGGGACTTACCTTCCTCCATTAACCTCCCCCCCACATAGTCGCCCCTCTTCTGACCTGCTAGAGGTCTTCCAGAGAAACCAGAAGGCATAAAAGAGACAGGCAAGCTATGCAGACAGTAACCATAGTTACCCAGGTCTCCTGCCAAGTTATCTCATCAGGCTTCCTGGACGCTGCCAAACTGCATGTTTCTGGTAAAGATCAAGGAACGGAAAAAATATAATACACAGGAAATGTTCTCCTAGCCACAAAGCTCTGGATCTAAAGCCACAGTGGTGACGGCAGTGGTGAGAGTGGTTGCTATGGCAGTGGCGGCAGCGGTGACGAAGGTGATGTGGTAGCACCAGTAGAAAATGGTGGGAGTGAAGTGACTGTGGCATAATGTTTTGGGGGTAGTGATCGGAGTGACTGTGCTGGTGACATTAGGGTGGTGACCGTGGAAGATGTTGTTGTTGTTGTCGTCGTTGGTGGTGGTGGTGATGGTGGTGGCGAGAGGAGATGGTGGAAGTAATGCTGGTGGGGACCATGATTAATGATGCTGGTGCCAGGGCTGATGACAGCGGCCAAAAAGGTAGCATTTCTACAACTATTATCTCTTAACTTCAGTTCCATAAACCTCTGATAAACTATCCTATTTCTTGCCAGAAATTCTGATTAATTCTTCTCCCAAGCAAATTTGGATTAAAAAAAAAAAAAACAAGCTGAACTACACAGGAACTTGTCTCAGAAACAGTGTGGCAATGACTTCTCAATGGGAGAAATGTCGGGTGGGATGATGAATCTAAAAAGAAGTAGAGCAGCCCGGTTTCATTTGTAATTGACCTGAAACTGCAGAAAAATGAGATTCTCGTATAGAGAGTTATAAAGACATTCTCTTGTCTCACCATTCCTATGCTTCTTGAGAAAAACTTGAACTTAGGCCTAACAGTCTTGGGCATGATGATACGTTGAAAATCTTATAAAGTGAAAATGCCTTCATTAGACCAAACCTACGGAGAACCATGGTTTAGCCTCCCCTAGAAGTGCCTTACAACAAGGTGTTGAATGTCTCATGTAAGGTAGCGAATGTTGTATCTAAAAATGAAAACGACAATAGCTGTGCAGATCTGCTTGTGGAACTTCCTGCAAAAGGAAAAGATATTTAAGAAGAATCATTGTAAGTGGAGGGCCACCAGTATAAACCAGATCACACTGACAACGTCCTAAAATAAAATCCAAATGCGCATGCCCCAGCCCGTGACCCCTGCCCACTGCTCCTGCTTTTTGGGACACCAGGCGAGTCCTCCCCATCAGCTCGCATTTCCACTCAAGATGATGCTGACTATTGGTTTGTCATAAATGGCTTTTATCAGACTGAGGTAAAGTCTTTCTATGCCTATTTTCTTCAGGGGTTTTACTGTGAAAGAATGTTGGACTTTTGTCAAAGGCTTTTTCTGCATCTATTGATATGATCACGTGATTTTTACCTTTGTTTCTATTTAAGTGATGTATTATATTTACTGATTTCCATATGTTGAGCCATCCTCTATTCGTGGAATAAGCCTATTTGGTCACAGCGTATGAACTTTTTGATCGCCATTCTGTTTGACGGAACAGACTAACTGCCACTAATAGCAGCTGCTCCCCTCCATGGGCAGGACCAGTATGGGCCTGTCCAGCAGCGGCGTGTCCACTCTGCACAGCACATGCCAGGCATGTTTCCCAGGACAATCATCTCGGGTCCTTAGCCCCATGAAAGACAGGAACACTACAGGAGGGCATGTTAAAACTGCCTAGGGCTGCGCCCCAAGAAGGGGCTGAATGACGCTATCACCACTTGCCTTTAGAGTCAGGATTCAGCCTCAGATCTGACCATTTTACCACACAGCCTCCTTTGGGGAAGGCGAACTTGTACTTGCAGTGACTTTCTGCCAGCCTGCCAGGCTGCTCCTGCCGAAGCCCGGGAGCCATCTGCTGGTCATGTCGAGTATGGCAACCTGAGAGAGGGATTCGGGGGTCCCTTTCTGGGTCAGGCACGGCGTGCGCCTCAGAGATGAGTGGAGGACAGAGCATGCTCCCTACCTCATAGACCATCTGGAAAACCACGGCACGCGCCAAAAGACAACACAGTGACCGAAGACAGGAACAACCACGTGCTTCCTGGGTCACAAGAACGGAAGCTGCGAGCAGCATAAGACAGCCTGGAGCCGACCCTGGAAGCCATGGACTGGAGGGATATGGTATTTGAAGGGCTGGAGATAGTTGGTGCCATGGCAAGAATCCTGGATGGTGCCCATTTGGGTCCTAGAACAACAAAGTGCCCTGCCCAGCAGCATCTCAGAGAGTGGCAAAAGAGTGGTCTGAAGTAGGGAATGTGGGTTGAGACCACCTGGGAAAAGCCTCCAGTGTCCCCCAGAGTCTGGCCAGAAGTGAGCCAAGGGTGCAAACCCAACAGAAGAACAGAGCACACGCTCTGGAGAATATTCCATTCAAAGATTTGGGAGAAGGGCCGGAGGGTTAGCTCAGTGGTTCCGGCGCCTGCCTCGCAAGCACAAGGTCCTGAGTTCGATCCCCAGTAACCACATACAATGCTGGGTGTGGAGATGCAGGCCCACCAACAATCAATACCACATACCACAGTGCCAGGCGTGGTGGCTCATGCCTGTAATCCCAGCACTCGGGAGGCAGAGACAGGAGGATTGCTGAGTTTGAGGCTTGCCTGCACTACATAGTGAGCTCAGAGCCAGCCTGAACTACAAAGCGAGACCCTGTCTCAAAAAAAAAAAAAAAAAAAAAAAAAAAAGATTTGGGAGAAAAACGGCAGCGATTTGAAAGACATTCTATTCTACACTCAAACAACATATATGTTTGCAACAGAACGCAAAATTCATACAACTTTTAAAGAGCCAACAGTAGACTGAAGACATTTTCCACTTGCAGAGACCTCCTGGGCTACCCCTGACTGCAGGCTTCCTGGGGGAGGAGGAGAGGTGCCTGCACATCAGGGTTAGAAGAGGCTACGCGTGGAAGGCATCGGTGAGAGGGCACCACTTCCGGTGTGGAGGGGCACGAGGGAAGGAGAGGAAGTGGCTCTCAGCAGTGTGTCAGCCGCGTCCCTTTCACTGCCGTCAGAGCACCCTGCTCCTGTGTGCCGTCTGCAGACACCTGAGATGGAAACTCAAGGTGAACGGCTCCTGCCATCCAGGGAGAAAGCATCCCCCATGTTACCTCTTTCTGGTCCCACCACGCATGCGGGCATTGGCAGAAATGTGGCTTGGCTGGCATCGGGAGTTACTGCAAACAGATGCCAGTGCCTGTGCTCTCCAGCCCTGCTCCACTGAGGCCTTGTCTCCCCCACCCAGATGGTACCAGGGAAGCGAGGAAGCATTTTCATCCTTCTCCTTGGTAAGAGAGCTTAAGTTGAGAGGAAGATAATTGCTCAGGTTCTGACCTGTTTTATCTTGAAATATTCATGATTTAAGCTATCTTTTCCCCTAGAACACAGATTCTGACATACCTTCATCTTGGTCCCTGAGTTCTCGGGCACTGGCTTTTCTCATCAGCCTCTTTCGGAAATCTGCGTGGATGTATTTCCCATCAAAGAAATTGATGTCTTGGTCCCAGCACCTCCACTCATCAGCTAATGGTGGAGCTTGCACTGTTGATATAAATATCATCTCAAGATGGCCAGGCAGGCAGCTAATTGTATAGCTTCCAAGCAGGCCTGGGGCTTTGAGAGCCAGGAAGCCCAGTGGGTGCTTAGGAGATGGCATAGGAAAAGTTGTGCCCAGATACCAGTGGACAAGGCACCCACTGCACTCCTCACAGGAGTGTTGGGCTTTACCAGGCATCTTATTTTGCTGAGGGAATTGTGTGAGCTAAAAGAAAATGAAGAGAGCGTGCAGGGCTGAAGCCAAGAGGCTGGAGAAGCTGAAAAGAGCTTGTGGGGGAGAAGGGGAAGAGGGGGGAGACGGCTGCCTAAAAAGGAACTTGAAGAAAGAGCTGAAACTTGACAGAGGACTTTGAAGAATGTCCCTTGTGTGATTATGACATTCCCTGCTTCCTCTAGTCTACATTATTGTGTTGTCTTGGAACTGTGAGGATGTGCCAAGGCCATGAGGAGTCTGGGGTGAGCACGTGCCCATGCAGTATGCCACACGTGTGACAGTATCATTCAGCTCCACGTCACTGTAACAAGTGCCTGGGATAACAATCTATATAAAGAAAAGTTTAAGTTTTGCACACAGTTTCAAAGATTCCAGTCCAACACCAAGCAGCTGGTGGAACCCATTGCTTTGGGTCTGTGGGGAGGCAGCAGATGCACGGTGGAGCAAAACCACTCATCATGTTCAGAGACAAAAAGAAAGAAAGCAGAACTGGCCATGTTTCTCAGGATCCCCTCCAAGGAACTGGGGACTTTGGGTGATAATTAGTGCATGAAGGAGGTGCCCTTATGGATGGGATCGTTGCCACACAAAGGACGCCTGCCCAGGGCCCTCACCATGCTGCTATGCTGTTCTCCAACTTCCAGCCTCCAGAACTGCAGAAAATAATACCCTCGCTCTACAGTTTTTTGGCATGGCAACCTAAACTAAGATGGCATGCACCTTTAAAAACTGAAAGCTACTATTGGACTTTCTCGTTTTCTAGACCAAAGTTAGAATTCGCAGAAAGGGAAAATGAAAACTTTGGCCTCTTTAGATTTTGAGAGGGCCACATAGTGCAGTGTATTGATTCTCAAAGTGTGTTTCTTAGAAAGGAAGTCTTGTCTTCAAACAAAAGTGAACAATTCAGAGTTACACAGTATAAAACAACTGTACTTCCTGCAGGACTTTTCAGAGCCTTAAATACACAAATGCATGCTAGAGACTGCAGAGAATAAAGCCTGCAGCCTTTACTTGCCATGGATACCAGCCCAGAATGGGAAATTCTGAAGGACTGGGCTTCCGCGTCACCCACTTTGGAAAATCATGTTATAGAGGAAAGAACTTCAGGTTTGGAAGCAAACTTGTATCTGCTCCCTTCTTTCTAGCTATGAGACCTTAGACAGGTGAACTTCAGATTATTGATCTGTAAAGGGGGAAAAAGAAGTCCTAGTTTTCAAAGCCATTTGGATTAAATTAAATAGTAAATGTGAAAGTACTTGGCCTGGGGTAAATGTCATAGACTTCTCCCCCTCTACCCAAGGCTGGTGACAAGCTAGGAAGTTGGCATTGGATTCTCAGAGGGGAGAATGTAAAATGCCTCCTGTTAAACCCTGATTGTGTCCCAACAAGTGAAATCATTTGCTTCTGCAAGACAAGAGATCAGAGAGGTCATTTATTTAGCCTCCTGAATCAATTGGATTGGAAAGAAATGTCGGTGCTACCTCTCATGGGCCCATAGCATTATGCAGGTGACCGTCTTATCAGGCCTATTTCCTGGTCTTTAGATGTGGGCATCAGTGACACAGATCCATGGTGGCCGAGATGACCCAGTCCATGGAGAACTTGAAGATCAACACAGCCCCTGGAACACAGTAAGTCACCAGGTCACATTTTCCTAAAAAATCATTGCATCTTCGGATAAGCGATGCTTCTGTGCACTGATACTCAGCCTCAGTGTTGCAGAAACCCACAGGTACACTCGAGCACCATCCAGCCACTGGAGGCTTGGCCAGAGGCTCCCCCTTGCTCTTGCACAGCACACTCTGTGGTCTCTCCACAACATCCCTCATGTCCGTGCATTGGATTCCTGGCCCACACCCTGCACAATCCATCCCTTTCCTGTCCCAAGAAAGAGCAAGCCCATCTTCTGGCCAGAACCACCTCTGCATCCTCATACAGCTTCTCCAATGACCAGATGTGCAAACGAAGCCAAGAGGTCTCAGGGGCTCCTGCTATGTGCCTAGCAGGTAGCATTATTTACCCCATAGCAACAGAAACAAGAAATCACACTGAGAAGTGTCAGCACCTGCTCAGGACCCTGAACACCTCAGGGAGCTGCTCTGAGTCCACAGCCCCCAGGGCTGCTGTGCTCTGCGTGAGTTTCATTCACCCTGCACGTGGGCACTGACTTCCCACTGCTCCCACCCTGATTTTGATGACCAAAATTAGTACTTCTTAGTAGATCCAAAGACAAGTTGGTCCCAAATTCCTATGATAATACGAAGCTGCAGGAAGAACAATAGCCTTAGAAATGTGTCATTTAGAGTGTGAAGAATACATACAGAGCACCAGATCTTTCTCATATTTATCTTTTCACCCTGTTTACAAAATATATATTTGCATATTATAAGACACTCAGAATATTATAGAAATTATTGTTTTAGGAAGCAAAAATGATTGTGCCTGTAAGAATGAAATGCTAATAGCAGTTTGGTGCACATTCCTCCAAAGACTTTTGTACATAGGTAGATTTAATTGTGTTTTGAAAACAAGATCGTTCTCTGTTTGAAATTTTTTTCCAAACAGCAGTCTTGTATCTGTCAAAACAAAGAATCTTTCTACCTCGATGTTTTTAAGAGTTGTGGAGCATCTTCTATTATGCACCATAATTGATTTAACCAGTCTTCTATCAGACAGCATTTTATTTACCTGATTTTTTTTTTTTTTTTTGACACAGGGTCTCGCTTTGTAGTTCAGGCTGGCCCTGAGCTCACTATGTAGCCCAGGCAAGCCTCAAACTCAGCAATCCTCCTGTCTCCGCCTCCTGAGTGCTGGGATTACAGGGTGAGCCACCACACCCGGCACTGTGGTATGTGGTATTGATGGCTGGCGGGTGTGAGTCTCCATGCCCAGCATTGTATGTGGTTACCGGGGATCAAACTCAGGACCTTGTGCTTGCGAGGCAGGTGCCGGAACCACTGAGCTAACCCTCCGGCCCTTTATTTACCCAATTTTATTGGTGAAAAATTTGAAACCCAGAGAGGTTAATTGGTCTTGGCCAAGTAATGAAGATACTTAGAACTAGCCCCCAGACACCTCCTCACACCCGTTCAGTCTTTCTCCTGCTCTATGTTTTCTATGACTTTCAATTTCTTGTTCCATTCCCATGGGCTGGAGCTGGGTCTACACTGGAGGAAAAGTCAGGGCCAGATTTTGTCCCAGAGATTCCAGAGAAAAACTCACAATGACTGACATTCACAGCTATGAGACTGGCAGCCAGTTCCTTTCAAGAAAGAGTTAAGATACTTGTCATCTTACTGAATTAGTAAGAACCCAGAGACAAAGAACATGAAAGAATCTACAGGGGGAAAAAAAAAACCTAGTGTCTGGTCTTTAAATCAATTTTTGATAATGAGTGTCATATATTTAAATGTTCACACATAATCATCACATTAACATTAACTATACCATCAAAGACAATCTGATTACATAATATGCTTCTTCATGTATCACCGCCATGAACTTGTTAATACATGTAATTATAAATGGAGGAGTAGACTGCGGGTAGATCAAGAAGGAGCCTCTGGAAGGCTGAGTAGTCTCCCCTGCTGTTTCCCATACCTCAAAAGAAACAAAGCAAAGCAATTGTCCTGGCACCGAGACCCTGGGAAGCTGCTCTGGGACCCTCCCTCTCCAAAGCCTCACAGCTCCTAGGCTGTCAGGGTCTCTGTACAGCACCCAGGCCTGACTCTCTCCAAGTCTTCTGGCTTAAGGATGGTACAGCACTTCTAGATCTATCATCTTCCTTTGTTACCTGAGCTCCAACTGGCAATGACTTTGTCTAGAGTTCGATAAGGTCTCTCCTGGAACAGGTTTGCCAACTCCAGCTCTCTCATTCCTCCAACAACGGTAGCTCAATCGCCGTCCAAGAGACCAGCTACACGTCCCCTTTTGTTCCTCCGTTTACCCCATGGTTCTTTCCTCCCACCTAAAATCCTCCTCACCCCGTAATAAAACAAATGTCCCTACACATTCGGTGGATACCCACAGATCCCAAGGATGGAGGAAGGATATACCCTTGACTAGTAGCATCTGAACTCCTACCACAAAGGCCCTGACATGCAGTTCTTTGGGTAGGTCAGGCGCTGAGAACAATAAAAGTGTAAGAAACAGGCAGTTTCCATATTTCAAAAGAATCTCGTGAAGCCTCTGAGCTCCCTAAGATTGAATTTCCAGGTAGGCAGAACATGGCGCTACACATGGCTCCTTTCCTCTCCTGTCTCCAGTAGAGAGACAGGGAAGAATTCCTTACTCCCAAACCATTTCCCATGACACCTACGAATTCTGGGGACATGTGCCCAGAGCTAACATCCACCACGGTGATCTTCCAAGGCGATTTTGTGGCCATGTGATGACAGAGAGAGAGAGAGATCTAGCTACTTCCTACTGATTCCACTCCACTGCACTGTGGTCTGCCATGTTGAACTTACTATTGAATTCCTAACTTTAGGCACTGTATTAATTCTTGAAATTTCCATACTTTTTTATGAAATTCAGGTTGCTGCTTAAATCTTACCTTTTTTACTCTAATTTCTTTTCTTTTTTTCTTTTGAGACAGGGTCTCACTTTGTAGTTCAGGCTGGCCCTGAGCTCACTATGTAGCCCAGGCAAGCCTCGAACTCAGCAGTCCTCCTGTCTCTGCCTCCCGAGTGCTGGGATTACAGGCGTGAGCCACCACGCCCGGCACTGTGGTATGTGGTATTGATTGCTGGTGGGCATAAGTCTCCACACCCAGCATTGTATGTGATTACTGGGGATCGAACTTGCGCTTGCAAGGCAGGCACCGGAACCACTGAGCTAAATCTCCAGCCCTACTCTAATTTCTTAAACTTATTAATCATTATTTAAAAGCCCTTGGTGGGCCGGAGATTGGTGACTCACTCCCACCAACAATCAACCAGCAATCAGCACCACATACCACAATCCGGGCGTGGTGGCTCACCCCTGTCATCCCAGCACTCAGGAGGCAGAGACAGGAGGATTGCTGAGTTCGAGACTTGCCTGGGCTACATAGTGAGCTCAGGGCCAGCCTGAACTACAAAGTGAGACCCTGTCTCAAAAAAAAAAAAAAAAGCCCTTGGTAATGATTCTATTTTCTGAACTACCTGTGGCTTGTTTTTATAGACACTGTTTTTCCTGGTTTCTAATTAAATGTCATGTTCTTCAGCATTTCTCTTACTTTATTGAAAAGTAGGCATTGTGAATGAATCACCCCCCAAAAAACAGAAAAGAAACCACCTCTGGATGATGTCACCTCTCTCCAAAAATGGTTGTTTTGTATAGTTTTATGTGGTTGTGGTTGTTGTTTTGAGACAGGGTGTTGCTTTGTAGTTCAGGCTGGCCATGAGCTCACTATGTAGCCCCGGCAAGCCTCAACTCAGCAGTCCTCCTGCCTCTGCCTCCCGAGTGCTGGGTTTATAAGCATGAGCCACCATGCCCAGCACTGTGGTGTGTGGTACTGGGAACTGAAGTCAGGACCTTGTGCTTGCCAGGCAAACACTAGAACCACTGAGCTAAACCCCCAGCCTATGTGCTTATTTTTGACAAGTTGGCAAATGAGCTTTTTCCATGACAGTTAGTTTTAAACCTATCTCAAGGATTTTCTGTTTAGTTTTGCCTTCTTTCCTGGAGAACGGTCTTTCTGATATTGCAGAAAACTGGAGTCATTTATCAAGCCTTTTACAAGTTAAGGAAATTTTAATTCCAATTTCCCTCCTCAGCATCAGTAAGCCTCAGAAACTGCTCCTTCCCAGCTGCTGCTCCCCGCTGAGCCTTTTCACCCCGTGGGACTCTCAGGAGGCCACTAATGACTGGCCCAGAATCTCGGAGCTCCCCTCATCGTGGCTAACTGCTTTCCAGAATGTTCTTCCTCAGTTGTGACCTCCTCTGGCCGACTCATATTCCATCTATGGTCTCCTCGGTCCAGTAAGTGCACGGCTTTCTGCTTGATCATTACTAAGTGCTTTACAGAACTAGAAAGTGCCCTCAGGAGACAACTAGCTAAGAGTGTAAGGATGAGATCTGTGTCTTTCATTTCCTCTTCTTCAAAGACTGTTTCCTCCGTTTCCTACTGCAATAACTGCTCTCCAGTGGCTTCATATACACAGAGCTATATATCTACATTTATAATGTGTGTGATTTTAAGATATGGGAAAACAATGTATTTAATTCTGTGTTCATAAATTTGAAAAGTTCGATGAAATGGGTAATGTTCTGAGAAAAATTGCCAAGAAATAAGAGGAAAATCTGGGTAGACTACTAACCCTGCAGTAAAGTCAATCAATAAACCAAGAACTGAGTAAGTAGGTCAGAAAACCCCTGGGCCCAAATAGTTTTAAAAACTGCTTCTTTCATTGGACTTGCAAAAAGCTATCGTTTCCATTTCATATAAATAGTTCCCTAAGTACATAAAAGAGGGTATTTCTCAATTTAATTCATTGAGTTTATTATAACCCTGGTAAGATGCCATGAAAAGAAAACAAACTATGAATATGGCTAAAAAATTAAAGTTCCAAATAAAATCAACCAATATTTTCACATAATAACATAATCAACTGTAATTTGAAATATGAGTGGCTTGATCCTAGGAAATATATCAGCATAAGCCATCACATCCGCAGATGGGAGGCCTAACACAGGAGAGAGAGAGCAGGTAGAGGCGGAGTCAGACTCTGAAGCAAACGCGCCTCCGTCAGAAACCCAGCTGCACCAAACCACGCAGGAACTTATGCTGTGACTTTCGACAAGCGATCTCTCCTCTCTGTGCCCTGTAAAATCAAGTGTATTAGAAACACAACAAAAAAGTGTGCATGCATGTGGGGGGGGGGGTGTTGGGCACTGAACTCAAGGCCTTCTATTGACTAACATCCTAAGCCCTATTTGTTTGTTTGTTTATATTTGGATTGTACCAGTCACTAATTTGGAGATACACTATCTACTTTCTGTGGTAAGTGCAAGAATCAAATAAATTAACATGTGTGAGGTGTTTATGCCCATAAAAATGTGCTTGCTAGTGGGGCCAGGTGGCACACATCTGTAATCCCAGCACTCAGGAGGCTGAGGCAGGAGAACCACAAGTTTGATTTCAGCCTGGACAACTTAGTGATTAGCAAGACCATGACTCAACAAAAAAGAAAAAAGGCTGGAGATACAGCTCAGTGTAAGGTTCCGTCCCTACTACCAAAAAAATTCTTTTCAGAGAAACAAAACCTAAGTCATCACCTCTATCAATACCACAATGACAAGTAGACAAATAGATATTTGCTTAATGCCAGAAATAAGATAGAAATAAGGGCTGGGGGTTTAGCTCAAGTGGTACTGCACCAACATTGGATGCACAAGGGCCCGAGTTCAGTCCCTGGTACTGCAAAAAAAAAAAAAAAATAGAGGGCCGGAGGGTTAGCTCAGTGGTTCCGGTGCCTGCCTCGCAAGCGCAAGGTCCTGAGTTCGATCCCCAGTA
>PVIC010037115.1:0-18247 GCA_004025085.1 Thryonomys swinderianus
CATCTGGTCATTCTTTATGTAATTGTTAGAAAATGCCAGGTGTATTTTCAATGTTTGCTGTTCGTATGAAAATAGATTGACTCAATTAATTTTACTTGATTTTAGTTTGTGCAACTCATTCCTTCCCCAGTGATTTAACAGGTAAAACAAACATGTCATTAGACATGTTTAGAAAATGGTTAGAAAATGTTTTTTGTTTTTTTTTTTTAATTGTAGTACTGCAGATTCACACTGAGCTCCATCTCCAGCTAGTCCTTTTTATTTGGAGCAGTGGTTTTGCTAAGTTACCCCAGCCAGCCTCAATTTTGGGATCTTCCTGTCTGAGCCTCTTGTATAGCTGGGATTATAGGTGGAAGCCCTCAGTTGCTTCATGATATTTTGAATCATGAATTTTAATTTTTCTTTATTTTTTGTGGTACTGCGATTGAACTTGGGTCTTTGTGCTTCCAAGGTAGGCACAGTACCACTTGAGCTAAATCCCTGGCAATGCATTCATTTTTGAGAGTGCATCTTTTTGCGAATTTAGAAGTGCATTTAGTTCTCTTTTGCAAGTTTCCCTTTGCAGCAAGTAACCTTAAGTGCTGATAACTCACTGACTGATGGCCTCCATCTCTTTCTCTTACTTGACATTGGAAAATAAACCCAAACAAGATAATGTACTTAAAAATAACTAGGTTTTCTTTCTCTTAATTGAGCGTGTGCACGCATGTGTGCGTGTGTGCCACCAGGGTTAGACCACAGGACCTCACATATGGTCAAAGAAAGCAGTCATTCTACTGCTAGCCACAGTACTACCCAGCTCTTTAAAGTTCATTTTGAGATGGGATCTGGCCAGCGTGCCCATGCTGTGTTTGAACTTGCAACCGTCTTACAAGCTTCTCAAGTAGTGAAGAAAACAACGGGCTTGTGGTGGTCTGCCTGTCTGGTTTCCATTTTCTTTTTCAACTGACAGTTGGGTATATTTTTCTGGTTTAGTGTGGTAGTCTTATGCATGTGTCAGAGTGAAATAATCCAAGTAAGACAATTAACACTTCTGTCTCCTTAAACATTTATCATTACTTTATTTTGGAAACCTTTGAACTCTTCTCATTCTTCATAACATATATAAGTTGTAAACTACAGTCACCCTATTTGAGGATAACTTCATTTTTTACTGAATATCACTCCTTTGGCCTAGTAATCATCTAGTGATTGATTGCGTTTCTGTGCATGACTATGTGTACTTTAGGGCAGTAATAGCGTTATACTGTACATAACTTCATTGAAGATTTTGTTTTATCATACTTTTGGAGCTCCCCAGCCTTCATCATACTAAAAGATCTTTCTAATGCCTGGTGATGCAGTGTTAGGTCCCCTGCTGATGCTGCAGTGCTGTGATCAGTTGTCAGTTCAGTCTTTGTGGGGATAGTTCACCTTTTCTGGGGCTGGCTCCACCCATGACATGGTGGAGAGGTGTGGGCCTATGCTTGAAATGATTTTGTCACCACAGATAAACTCATGCAGGGTGACTAATAGATTGAGACATAGAAATTGAAAACTATTAGCCCTAGTTCTCTTAATAAGAAGGTTCTAAAGGCTAACAAATGCACAGATAACATAGGAAAAGACGTTGTTATTTTAACATTTAATATGAATCAGATTTCACTACTGTGTTATATTTTAAAGTAAAATGTTAAGTGGAAGAACTGCATGTATAAAAAACTAAGTGTTGGCTCCACTTTGTCCTGGTTGTGTTATGCTAGCAATACAATATCAGCTTTTATTGTATTAGCATACTGTCTGGAGTGGGGCTGCGTGTATCTCCCCAAACTTGTTATTATTTTAGAAGCACCTGTGGATTATTGAAAACACAGCAGCAACAAAAACAGACCCACGCTTAAGTTGGGTAGGCCCTGGGCTGCTTTTGTTGAAGTTTGCAAGATCACAGAGAGCAGGTTTAGAATCCCTAAACTGTAAAGTGTGTGCAGAGGATTTGGACTTGGTGTCCTTGGGTTCCCTATAAATTGAGATTTTATAAAATACGTCTTAAGTTTGCAGATACTTAAAGGAAGAGGAAAACCTAATTGAAACAATTGAGTTTAATTGGATCACAATTTTCATTTTCTTGGCTAGAGAACAGTTTTTTTTTTTTCTTGGGACAGGGTCTCACTTTGTAGCTCAGGCTGTCCATGAGCCCCCTAGGTAGCCCAGGTGAGCCTTGAATTCAGCAATCTTCCTGCCTCCATCTCCCGAGTGCTGGGATTACAGATGTGAGCTACCATGCCCAGTTTGTTTCTGTTTTTTTTAAGACAGTGTCTCACTGGCCTTGAGCTCAGAATCCTCCCGCCTCAGCCTCCTGAGTGCTATGATACATGCATGTGTCTGTAGCCTGTGAGAAATGAGTATTATATGAGGTGGTTCTTTGATGAAGAGTTTGAATTACACTAAGGCAGACTCAAGTCTTAAAAACAGACATAACCTCTGACATGGGTGTTTCCACCTAAAGGAATTTATCTTGATGTAATAAAGGTGTACGTGAAATGTATCAATTGTAGGATTGTTGGAATAGAACTGTGTTTTGGATGGAGTTGTGTCTCCTGCATGATGGAGCTTAGCATGCACTAGACTTTGGGGAGACACCCCCCCACAACCAACCAAACAAAGCTCTGTTTATACCTTTAACCTCTGTAGAAATCTTAGGAAGTGAGTAGTTAGTTGGTCTATTTTTCAGAAGATAGTACTGAGGCATAAAAAAAGAAGGGAGCATGGGCCGGAGATTTAGCTCAGTGGTTCCAGCGCCTGCCTCGCAAGTGCAAGGTCCTGAGTTCGATCCCAGTGACTACATACAATGCTGGGCGTGGTGACTCATGCCCACCAACAATCAACCAGCAATCAGCACTACATACCACAGTGCCAGGCGTGGTGGCTCATGCCTGTTACCCCAGCACTCAGGAGGCAGAGACAGGAGGATTGCTAAGTTCGAGGCTTGCCTGGGCTACATAGTGAGCTCAGGGCCAGCCTAAACTACAAAGTGAGACCCTGTCTCAAAAAAAAAAAAAAAAAAAGAAGGGAGCAGATCTGAGGGAGGTAGGAGTTGAGCCAGGCGTGACAAGAGCCAGCACTTCGGATCACTGCATTGCAGAACTAAACACCTGAATATTCCCTGGTGATTGTTGGGGAGAGCCCTCAATGGAGGTGCTTCCAAAGCAATGCACTAAGTGAGGATGTGAGAGAATGTTGACATGAAAAGCTATCTGGGTGTATGTAAATGAAAAAGTAGACTTAAACCCAGGATGTATTTTGATAAATGAAACAATACATGCTAAATTGTCCAGTGGTTATTTTTAAGTATGATTTTATAAGGTGATTGTTTTTGTACTTGTCCAAATTTTCTGAACTCTGCAATGAAAATGAAAGTGAGCTGTGCATTATTTACAATTAGAAATAACCGTGGTGCTGGGGCCAAGGATTTAGCTAAGTGGTTCTGGTCTGGCCTTGCAAGCACAAGGTCCTAAATTCGATCCTTATCCCTCCTCCCCCAATCAGGCTGTTGCTTTTTAATACAAAATTAAAGATAGTCATGGAAGCTGGGGAATTTGAATTTTTCACTGTGTAGTTTATGCAAGTGGTTTTGGAGATTGTATATAAGTGAGTAGTTGTAAGTGCAGGAAATATTGGGTTTTTTTTTGAAGTTTGATTCCTTTCATTTTAGAAGTGTTCTGAAATTGAATAGAGAGAAATGTCAGTGACTCTTATCATCCAGTTTACTATAATTAGCAATTGTTTTCTTTGTCTTATGTATACTATTTAAAAATTTTTTTTTAATCTTTTAACTTTTTTTTGAGACAGGGTCTCACTTTGTAGTTCAGACTGTCCCTGAGCTCAACTATGTAGCCCAGGCAAGCCTCAAACTCAGCAATCCTTCTCTCTATACCTCCTGAGTGCTGGGATGACAGGCATGAACCACCACACCTGGTTTACTTTAAGTGTTGTGTTAATCTCACTTTATGATGTAGAGAATTGATTTTAACCTCTTCTGGAAAGTGAGGATTACTATGGTACTGGTTTTGTGGAGACACTATGGTACTCGTTTTGTGGAGACGGGGAGGATGAAGTGGATGCATGGACTGTATACAGAATAGAACCTGGCACACAGCAGCTCAGTAAATGCCAGTAATTTAATTAATTAATTGTAAAGTTTTTTGAGACAGGGTCTTGATTTGTAGTTCAGGCTGGCCCTGAACTCACTATGTAGCCCAGGCAAGCCTGGGACTCACAGCAGTCCTCCTGCCTCTGCCTTCCTCTGCTGGGATGACAGGCATGAGCCAGTAATTATTGATAAAAGTTTACAGTCCACTAGTGAAAATCCTTGAGTCTTACAATTTCAGAATTAAGTTTTTGGAGCTGGGTGGAGTCCACACACCTGTAACATCACTTTCTGGGAGGCTGGTGCACAAGGGTAGAATAGTCAAGCTTCATCTGGGCAAATTAGTGACTAGTGAGACGCTGTCTTGAAGACAAAAACAAAAGAACAGGTTGGGTCCAATGTATTACTTTTCCTCCGTGGTCCTGTCTGCAGTCAGGGGTACGGATAGTCAGGGTGAGAGGGTCACCTATAAAGAGCTTTGTGTCAGTACCAGTCAGGGTTTACCACCACATGAGTGATGTTGAGGCACAGATTTTTTTTTTTTTTTTAGTTTTTGGAATTTCAGATAAACTTGTAGAACATTTATTCAAGTTCGAGCCCCATTTTATTTTTTTATCAGAACACATCTTTTTATCATGTTATGTAGCTTTAGTGCATGGTAGGTTAAAAAAATTAAAAAAGTCGGAAAGAATGGAAGGTGCATTTGTGCCTTCTCTCATTAGGAACTGCTAAAGCCACTGCTTCTGGGATGGTTAGGCCTGACCGCCTCTTCCCTATCTCACCGGGCGTCAGGATGGCCGAGGGCTCAAAGCGGGGTCCAGGCCCAAGCTCTGCTTCCTAACTTGCCCACAGTTCGGAGCATTCAGCCTGCTGCCTCAGAGGCGCTGGTGTGCCTGGTGGCTCCCTGTGTTGTCACCTGATCCTGTCGCCACTGTTGCTGATCGGCCAGTGCAGTTGTTGGTCTTCTGTCCTCTGGCTGTCTCTGCTCTGACAGATGTGTTGTACTCTGATGGCTCCCAGGTGTATTCTCTGCTTGTGTAGCTCAGGTTGTTGTGTATTTTGACTGGAAGGCTCAAGGAATTCCTGTCACCTTTGCATTTATTACCCAGCCTCCTGCCTGCTCCAGATTTTTGTGTTGGTTTCATCATCATCATCATCATCATCATCATCATTGTCATCATCGTTGTTGTCATCAAATTTAAATCCTGAACTTGTCTGTGAAAAATACTTTTACTTATATCTACCAATTGGCAGTTTTTCTGACTTTGGATTTCTTTGAGAATGTCCTGTGTATGACCACTGGGATACTTCTCCAGAAACTTGGCCCCTCGCTACCACACGGAAGCGCAAGGAGGGACCATGTTCTGTTGACTTTGCACTCTCCACTGTCACGCACAGAGTGAGCTTGACCTGGACTGGATAAATGTTTGAATGGATCTTCATTTGCCCAAAACTTTGAATCCTCACAAGAGGCCGCAGTATAAAGTCCAAATTTTGCTGACTTGGAAACATTTTTATGTTACATTCTGCTTCTTCCACCTTTGCCTTGTTCTTAGCTCGACTGAAGTGGTGTTTCCTCCATGCTGTCCCACGTGCACCCACAACTTGTGCTGCTCCTTTCCTCCTTGTCTGCCTAAGCTCGTCCAGGAATGTTTGCCCTGTGCCAGGTGCTGTTCTAATGTCTGGTGTTTTAGCAGTGAACAAATCAAGACAATTCCTGTTCTCTTAGAGCTGACATTTAGGGGAAGGACACAGGAAAGTGAGTTATGTTAGGTAGTCCTGACCACCCCGAAGAGGAACAGAGCAAGATAAAGGCTAGAGTCTTGGGGGAACGTGGCTGCCGTGTGAGTGACTGATTATCTGAGCAAGGAAAGGGCTTTACGAAACAGAGGGAATGTGTTAGGCCCTCAGGTGGGGTCTGTGTTTGGCATCTTAGAAAATTTGCTAAATTCACATGGCCAGAGTAGAGTGACTGGGGGGGACCAGAGGCCTTTTTTTTTTTTTTTTTGAGACAGGGTCTCGCTTTGCGGTTCAGGCTGTCCCTGAGCTCACTATGTAGCCCAGACAAGCCTCGAACTCAGCAATCCTCCTGTCTCTGCCATCTGAGTGCTGGGATGACAGGCGTGAGCCACCATGCCCGGCACCCAGAGGCCATTTGACTACTTCATCTCCTTATAAAGCTTTGAACCCAAATACCAACTGTAGAAGTAGCTTTCTTTTCTCTGTGCAGGGATTGAACCCAGGTCCCTGCGTGTGCTGTGCAGATTTCTCTGCCCACTAAGGTAGGTTCCCAGCCCCAAAGTATTTTTTGTGTTGTAATCCACAGTAGTTGTGGTGGATTAACTAATGGTCAGTTTAGAAGGCCCAGCTGAACTGAGCTAGGTTCTGGGCCTGGAAGACACCTAGGGATTGTTGCCAGCGAGATAAAAAGAGAATTGGAGGGGAAGATTGTATGATGTTGATTTTCCTGGAGGAGATTGCTGCTGGTTTGCTGATGTGCTCTTGGCTTTTGTCATTGTTGTGGACCTCTGGTCCGTGGTGTCTGTGGGAATGGCTGCTGTCATCAGGGGAGCTCTGATCTTCATTTCCCGGTTGGTTCCATGCAGATCCCTCAGGCTGGTGGCTGGTGGCTGGTGGCGCATGTTCTTCACCCTCCATTGCAGACTTTCTGGCCCTGGAGCCTTCTTGATGCAGATCTTCAGTGTAGATAAGCATGAGACCTTGCTTTGTGCTGTAGGCTTCTGGTTGGCTCCTGAAAGAAGTTGCCTTGGGAGCCAGAGATTTAGCTCAGTTGTTCTGTCGCCTGCCTAGCAAGTGCAAGGTCTCTGGTCC
The DNA here is from genome assembly GCA_004025085.1 of Thryonomys swinderianus. Taxonomy (NCBI): domain Eukaryota; kingdom Metazoa; phylum Chordata; class Mammalia; order Rodentia; family Thryonomyidae; genus Thryonomys; species Thryonomys swinderianus. The sequence continues at coordinate 6,959 of PVIC010037115.1, forward strand.
ATCCCGGGTCACCACATACAACAATGCTGGGCCTGGTGACTCACGCCCACCAGCAATCAATACCACATACCACAGTGCTGGGCATGGTGGCTCATGCCTGTCATCCCAGTATTCAGGAGGCAGAGACAGGGGGATTGCTGAATTCCAGGCTTGCCTGGGCTGCATAGTGAGCTCAGGGCCAACATGAACTACAAAGCCAGACCCTGTCTCAAAAAGAAGTTGCCTTGGGCTCCAGGCCCTCAGCTGGATTCTTTGGGTCACGGGGGTAAGGCTGGATCTGCTGCACTCCTCTGCAATTGACTTTTTGAGTGAACATTATAAAACAGTCCTGTAAATTATCTGTCCTATATTAAATGTATTCCTTTGCAAACCCTGACTACAGTACTATGTTACATAGTGGCCATGTGTACGTGTTACTATGTATGTCTGATTACTGCCTTTGATTCATGTTCATATTTAAATGTTGGCTTTAACCCACTAAAATGATTACACAGTTCATTTAGTGGGTCAAAGGTCAACTATATATCCACTTAAAAGTGTCACTGAGGGCCGGAGATTTAGCTCACTGGTTCCAGCACCTGCCTCGCAAGTGCAAGGTCTTGAGTTCGATCTGGCAAACACATACAATGGTGGGTGTGGTGACTCACACCCACCAGCCATCATACCACATATCACAGTGCCGGGTGTGGTGGCTCACTCCTGTCATCCCAGCACTGGGGAGGCAGAGACAGGAGGATTGCTGAGCTCGTGGCGGCTTGCCTGGGCTACATAATGAGCTCAGGGCCAGCCTGAACCACAAAGTGAGACCCTGTCTAAAAAAAAAAAAGAATATGGTCTTTTTATTTTTACTGATAATATATTTGAAACATTGTTAGACAATAATTGTACCTGTTTATGTGCAACAGCATGTTTCATTACTTGTATACAATTTGTAATGATTAGATCAGGATAACTGTCACCTCAGCACTGGCTACAGTGGTTCCTGGTTTCACAAACTTAATTCTTTATCTTTTTTTGAGACAGGGTCTCACTTTGTAGTTCATGCTGGCTCTGAGCTCACTGTGTAGCCCTAGGCAAGCCTCAAACTCAGCGATCCTCCTGCCTCTGCCTCCCTGGGATTATAGGTATGAGCCACCATGCCCGGCACTATGGTGTGTGGTACTGATTGCTGTTGGGCGTGAATCACCATGCCCGGTATTGTTGTATGTGGTTATTGGGATCGAACTCAGGACCTTGCGCTTGCTAGGCAGGCAGTGGAACCACTGACCTAAATCACCAGCCCACAAAGTTAATTCTTTCCACAGTTTTGATCATGAAGCAGATGAAATTCAATGATAAGGGTCAGTGTTGACCGTATGGGAAAATTTGATTTGGTTCATGACTGGTTTGCCTTGTGAACCAGAATCATTGAAAAAATCAAGTTTGTGAGAGGAGGTACCACTGTGTTTTGAAGTACTCCATTAATTATTGCCAACTGTAGTAGTTACCCTACTGTTCTGTAGAACATTGAAGTTACTCTCCTATCCAGCTGCTCCGCTGTTCCCACTCAGTATCCTCTCTCTAGCCCTCCCTTCTCTGCACCCTTCAGTCTGCTTCTTTGATATCAACCTTAGCTTCCGCCTGTAAGGAAGAATATGTGGTAGTTATCTTTCTGTTCTTGAATTTCACTTGGCATAATGTCCTGTCGAGTGCATGTTGCTGCATGACAGAGAATGTCATTCTTTTCTTCAGTGAATAATGTTCTGTCGCGTGCACACACCAGGTTTTCTTTATCCATTTATCAGCAATGGCATCTGGGCTGATGCCGAGTCTCGGCTGTGGTGGAGAGCGCACTAAGTGTGAGTACAGCTGTTTCTTTGACACACTGATTTCATTTCCTTTGGTGTACATGCAGCAGTGTGACTGCCGGGTCATGTGGTAGTTTTGTTTCTCTTTTTTAAGGAGCCTCCTGACTTTTCCCGTAAGGGTTGTGTTAATTTACTTTCCCACCCGCAGTATAGGGGTGTTGTCCTGTCTCCTTGTCCTTGATAGCGTTTGTTATTTTTGTCTTTTTTTTTTGAGACAGGGTCTCGCTTTGTAGTTCAGGCTGGCTCTGAGCTCACTATGTAGCCCAGGCAAGCCTCAAACTCAGCAATCCTCCTGTCTCTGCCTCCCGAGTGCTGGGATTACAGGCGTGAGCCACCACTCCCAGCTATTTTTGTCTTTTTGATAGTGTCCATTCTGTGTGTTGAGGCGATACCTTATTGTGGTTTTGATCTGGATTTCCTTGATTATTAGTAATATTGAACTCTTTTAATACACTTGTTGGCTACATGTCTTTATCTTTGAGAAATGCCTTTTTAAGGGTAATTTGCCCATATTAAAATAATAAGGAATTTTTTATGTTGTAAATATTTTTGTTTAAAAATTCTGACTACAATTCTTTAAAAGTTTGTAGAATGCTTGTTTGGCAAATGATGTGCTGCGTGGTGTTTTAGAAATCGACAAGTTGGGACTGGGGATTTAGCTTATTGTTTCTGTCATCTGCCTGGCAAATGTAAGGTCCCATTGGATCCCTGGTACCACACACCACAGTGCCAGGCGTGGTGGCTCACACCTATAATCACAGCACTCAGGAGGCAAAGGCAGGAGGATTGCTGTGAGTTCAAGGCTTGCCTGGGCTACAAAGTGAGTTCAAACCCAGCCTGTACTATATAGTGAGGCCCTGTTTCCAAAAAGAAAAATCTATAGGGTTTTGGGGGGGTTTTTTGGCAAAAGGAAAAAAAAAATAAAAATTTTTTATTAATTTTAGACTTTTTACCAGATTTTTTTTTTTTTTTTTTTTTTTAGTACTGGGGATCGAACTCAGGTCCTTATGCATCCAAGGTTGGTGCAGTACCACTTGAGCTAAATCACCAGCTGTAATTTTAGACTTTTTATACAGGACCAAAAGAGAACAAAAACACTAACTTCCAAATTAGTAGGAGTAAAAACCTAAGTAAAAGGTCAGAAAAGAAGAAAAAGAACAGTGGCCAAATGGGAAGCAAAAAATATAAGATTCAAAGATTTAAATGTAGATATGATTGAAGGTAAAAGGTATAAATGATCACACAGGTGTCATTTTAGCCTTAGTAGCTCTTGCTTAGAATAATGTCTGTTCTAGTATTCCTGCTTAAGTTCTTGCCCTTAAAATATACACTATGTGGTTCCTGCCTTACCTATGTGTCAGTCGTATAATAACAGGATAGCTTTATAAAAATATATCATCACGGGCCGGAGGGTTAGCTCAGTGGATCCAGCACCTGCCTCGCAAGCGCAAGGACCTGAGTTCGATCCCCGGTAACCACATACAATGCTGGGCGTGGAGACACGCCCACCAACAATCAATACCGCATACCACAGTGCTGGCGTGGTAGCTCACGCCTGTAATCCCAGCACTTGGGAGGCAGAGACAGGAGGATTGCTGAGTTCGCGGCGGCTTGCCTGGGCACCATAGTGAGCTCAGGGCCAGCCTGAACTAAAACGCGAGACCCTGTCTCAAAAAGCAAAAAAAAAAAAAAACCACAACACTCGTTTAAACATTACTGTGGGGGCAGGAGTGGTGGCACATGCCTGTGATCTCAGCACTTGGCTGAGGCTGAGACAGGATTGCTGTGAGTTTGAGGCCAGCTTATAGTACACTACCTAGTGAGTTCAAGTCCAACCTGAACTATATCATGAGACCCTGTCTCAAACCCCCCAAAAACAACCCACCCCCATTCTGAGGGCTTCCTAGGAAACGCACTACAGTATGGTCTTTACTTCTTGGCTGTAAGGCTATGTAAGATCGTCCCATTCATGTTTCTTTCACCGAATTTTCTGTTATCCCTCTTCACTGCAGCTCAGGTCCTTTTCACTTGCAATTACACTTCCCTGGAGTACCTGGGTCAATCACAATTCTTAGTTCTAAGCAGCAGAAAGCACCTCTGGATAATTCAGCAGAAATTTGTCACATAGCTGGCATTGGGATGTAGTGTGACTTGCACAATGGTTTCTATGGCCTTTCTGCTTTTTTATTTTTTATTTTTGAGACAGGGTCTCACTTTGTAGTTGGGCTGGCTCTGAGCTCACTATGTAGCCTAGGCAAGCTTCAAACTCAGCAATCTTCATGTCTCTGCCTCCTGAGTGCTGGGATGACAGGCGTGAGCCACCACGCCAGCACTGTGGTATGTGGTATTGATTGCTGGTGGGTGTGAGTCTCCACGCCCAGCATTGTATGTGGATACCAGGGGTGAACTCAGGACCTTGCGCTTGCGAGGCAGGCAGGCGCTGGAACCACTGAGCTAATCCTCCAGCCTGACCTTTCTGCTTTTGTATGTTGTCTTCTTAGTCAAAACTTAATGCAGATGATTCCCTGTTGGATTGGAGGTAATGTGACCATAGCTTAGCTACACAGGAAGCTGGGAAAGCAGGTACACAGTGATAGGAAAGTAAAGCACGAACTTAGTGTACTATGTATGCTTTTGGAATAAGGATTAGGGTGGATTAAGAACATGTATACTGGGCCGGAGGGTTAGCTCGGTGGTTCCAGTGCCTGCCCAGCAAGCTCAAGGTCCTGAGTTCGATCCCTGGTAACCACATATAATGCTGGGCGTGGAGACTCAAACCCACCAGCCATCAATACCACATACCACAGTGCCGGGCGTGGTGGCTCACGCCTGTCATGCCAGCACTCGGGAGGCAGAGGCAGGAGGATTGCTGAGTTCGAGGCTTGCCTGGGCTACATAGTGAGCTCAGAGCCAGCCTGAACTACAAAGCGAGACCGTCTCAAAAAGGGAAAAAAAAAAGAACATGTATACTGACTTGTTTATGTTGCAAAGGAAAAACCCAGAAAGACAAATCTGTAGCTAACTAATATCCCATGGAGGACGGTGAGGGCAACAGAGTGAAGGAAAGGAAGGAGGAGGTAAAATTTATGCGTACACCTGTTTCTTTAGTTTTAACTTTAGAAATATATGTTTATACTCTTAAAGTTTACAGTGAAACCAAAAATTTTAAAAGCTAAGATCAAGAGTAAACATGAGCAAGTGAGTCTAGGTAAAAACATAAACACATAGTTACTGAAACACTAGGATAATGGTAATTTGAGTGCTTTCATTTGCACAATAAAAAAGAAATTTGGAGCTTCACTCACTTATTTCATTGCTAATCATAATACTGGCTCTTTTTTCTGGGCACTTTGATATAAATAGTAGGATAAAGCCAGTTTAGTCTGTCTACTGTCAGTGTTAGGATCCAATAGAAATATAAGCATAAAATCAGAGAAGCTATCCAAGCTAAAAGAAAATCTAAATAATGCTGTTCAGATTGTAAATCTCACTATGAATTCATTTATTTAAAAAAAATCCCCCCTCCCTTTTTTTTGGGTCTTTCTGTTTTTAATGTCTTGGTATGTACCCTAGGTTAACCTTGAACTCTTTTTTTTTTTGCTTTTTGAGACAGGGTCTCACATTGTAGTTCAGGCTGGCCTTGAGCTCACTATGGTGCCCAGGCAAGCCGCTGCAAACTCAGCAATCCTCCTGTCTCTGCCTCCCGAGTGTTGGGATGACAGGCGTGAGCCACCACATCCGGCATTGTGGTATGCGTGTTGATTGTTGGTGGGCGTGTCTCCACGCCCAGCATTATATGTGGTTACCCGGGATCAAACTCAGGACCTTGCGCTTGCGAGGCAGGCGCTGGAACCACTGAGCTAACCTTCCGGCCCTTAACCTTGAACTCTTGACAGTCTTTCCTGCCTCAGTCTCCTGAGTGCTGGGACTCCAGGCCTGTATTTTTAATCTGAATTTAATCAAATAATGTTTACTTTGTAGTTTGCAAGTTACAGGAGAGGGCAGAAGATGCAGCCCAGTGGTTGAACACCTGCCTATTATGCACAAGCTCCAAGATTCACTCAGCACCACAACATAAATTGCTATGAGAGGTAAATTGGGGCTGGGTTCAGTGTGTGTATGTAATTCAGTGGTAGGGTACAAGCCTCCTGTGTGAGGAGGGGGCCTGGAGTTGATCCCTACCACTGTCAACACAAACACACTAAATGTTACATGGAGGAAGCGGTCAGAAAAATTCAAATGTACGATACAGATGAACCAGCCACTTTCATCAACAAATGAATGTCATGGGTAAAAAATGGGCAGAGTAGATGAGAGGAGATTGTATGAGCAGCTTTTAAGTTTCTGATGTCAGTGATGGGTCTGCAGATGTTTATACATAATAAGTGTATCCATATATACATAGTTTTCTATTTGAAATTTATATAATATCTTCAATTTTCTGTTGATAGACACTTAGGTTATTTGTAGATCTTTCCTATGTAGCCCAGGCAAGCCTCAAACTCAGCAATCCTCCTGTCTCTGCCTCCGGAGGGCTGGGATTATAGGCGTGAGCCACCACGCCCAGCTGTAGATCTTTTATTACAAGTAGTGTCTCAGTGAACTTTCTTACATATGTTTCCTCTGCAGGAGGCTGAGTATACACATGGAGTATCTTTCTAGCCAAGAAATCCCTGGTCAGAGGGTGGGGCATTGCTTTAGAAATGTTGGCAAACTATGCTGGTTGATAAAAACGTTGCTCTCGAGAATGCTGTGGTGCTGAGAGGTATCTTCCCAGGGCACGGTGGGCTCCAGGAGGGCAGGTGCTGTGTGGCGGCCCTGCAGAGGCTGTCTGATGGCATGAAATTGTACTGTGGTGCACTACCTGGCTACAAGCCACAGAGAGGACAGTTCGCTCAGCAGAGGCCATTATTTGAGGATGTGAGGCGATGAGTGTGAGGCTAGAGGTGGGGCCAGCAGAAATCTTGCTGAGAAGGATTATAGCACATGTCTTCTTTTGTTAGCAGGGTATTGACGCTTTACCACTGCTACTTACGGCAGCCAGCACTGGCTGGCTTCACTGTGTAAGGCACAGAGAAGTTGTGCTCACTGATGCTTCAGAGCTGCCTTCTGGCTCAGCTCAGTAGGGTTCTGGCTGTCTTCATCCTGTGCTGACTCTTTAGGATAAATGTGTGATTTAAAATGAAGTGGTGGGGTGTGGTGGCTCATGCTTGTAATCCCAGCATTTGGGAGGCAGAGGCAGGAGGATTGCTGTGAGTTCGAGACTCGCCTGGGCTACATAGAGAGCTCGGGGCTAGCCTGAACTACAAAGTGAGACCCTGTCTTAAAAAAAAAAGTAGTAGATGAGTGGGGTAGAGTTGGTGTCTTTAGAAGTGTTGGCCAACAATTCTAGGACACCTCTGTCCAACAAATTTGAACATTTCTAGTAGGTGCATTAAAAAGGCAGTTAATTTTAAAATATTTAAACTTCACATTCAAACCATTAATTTTTTTGCTTTTCTAAAAAGTAACTTTTGATACATTTTATTCATCATAGGAAATTTATATTTGTAACATATTGATTCTTGTTTCTTCTCTGCTCTCTCCCCTCCCTTCAACACTTCTTCCTCACCTTATTTACAACAGCTTTGTTTCCATTTTTCCTATTTCACTTCCTTCCTTCATTTGTTCTCTTTCCATTTTGAACGTTTTCTTCCCATACATTCTTGCCGTTATATACTCTTGTGATTTCTTGTACTAGAGAAGCAGTTCAGTATTTAAACGTGTGTGTCTAATTTATTTCACTTAAGAGTATGGTCTTAACTAGTGCAACCATTATGGAGATCCATGTGGAGATTTCTCAGAAAACTAGGACTAGGGGTCCCATTTGACCTGGCTATCCCCCTGCTACGAATGTACCCAAAATAATTTTAAAAATCACATTGGAAAGACAGATGCACATCCTTGTTCATAGCAGCTCAGTTCGTGATAGCTCAATCTTGGAAACAACCCAAATGTCCATCAACTGGAGCGTGGATAAAGAAGATGTGGTTTTTTAATAAAATAGAGTATTACTCTGCTATAAAGAATGACAAAATTGATCCATTTAGGTGCAAATGGAGACACCTGGAGGATATACTAATAAGTGAAATCAATAGATCACAGATAGACAAATTCCAGATCTTCTCTTTGGCATGAACACCTGTAGATGCAAATGAGCTCTAGAAAGTATGACAGCTTTTACAGAGTGGGAAATTTCCATAGGAAATTTGGTGTGGGAATGTGATGAGGGGATGGAATAAATACGATACAGAAAGAAAATAAAAGAGCATGTATAAAGGGGGTGAAGAGGTGTGGGTGGGTAGGGATATGGGTAAAAATGAGAATTAACTTGTGTCATATACTGGTACAAATTCCTCAATGTTATATGTGATTTTGAGATGTATATAAATTGTACCAATAAAGAATTCAATTAAAAAAAAGAGTATGGTCTTAAGATGTATAATTTACCTAGAAATGTCTCAGGTTTACTCTTTATGGCAGAGTAGTAGTATCTCCATTGTGTTAAAAAAAAAACAACTAACATTCATTGGTGGATAGACATCAAAATATTACTGTTTCAAACAATCACTATAAGAAGCTATTTGCAATAGTTCACATTTTATTAGTACAAAGACTTCAAGTTGTCTATGCTTGTAGCAGTTTTTGTTTGGGACCAGCTACATCCCAGTGCTCAGTAGCTTTCTTTACATGGCTTGTAGCTCCTGCATTGGACACCTTCAGTCACATTGTTGCTAACGGGTCACTGAGGGTGGCCTTGAGTTGATCTTGCTTCTAGTGTTATTGCTGGTTACTGGTAAATTCTGGCTTCCTGCCTAGACTTGTCTGCATTATATTAGTTTAAATCCAAGAGTAATTGAGGGTCCAGATCAAATGAATGTCTGTATTTATTATTTTCCTAGTTGCCCTTCTGATTCAGAAAGCAGAATTGACCTCAGAATTTTGGTGTGCTAGATGTGTCTGTCTTTTAGGTAGCTGCCAGGAGAAAGAGTCAGGCAGGTTCTGGCCTTGTCTGGTCATAAGGAATTCTATTAAAGCAGGGCTGACTTAGGAACTAAGTAATCATTCTGTTGTGCTAAGTCCCACAATCTGTGAAAGTGTCAGGTTAGTTTACACTAATACTAGAATGTTAGGACATAATTGTCTCATGGATTCTGAAGCCAACTACCGTGGTCACATGGCAGGTAAGCGGTGTGACCTTGGGCAGTGTGGTCTCCCTGCCTGTTTCCATTAGCTGTAGAGTGCAGATAAGCATAATTTAAGATGGGATTAGTATGTATGAGGATCCGAGATCATGTGGATAGCACATAAGTGCTGTGTTCTTACGCATGTGTAGCGTTGGGCAGTCTCACTACTTCCCAGTCGGCGTCAGGGTGGAGGAGGGCCGGGCTCCTCCCGGGGAGTAGTGCTGGAAGGAAAGGCTCCTCTGTGGACCACGCAGTTTGCCTCAGAGTCTTGGGAGAAAATGCCTTTTTTACAAAGGGCATCAGAAAGGTGTGAGAGTGTTGCTGCATGTGCTAGGAGAAGGTCAGGCCCGGTTCCTGAGTTAGCTTGGAAGGCCGCTGATGGGTGAGGGAGAGTGCTGCCGTGGTGAGAACCGGTTCTGGGCTGGGACGCTTCTGCTCTTCTCTGACCCTGTGATGGGACAGTTCCGCCTGGACAAGCCAGGCTGCTCTGCGTGAGACCCTTAACTAACCCCAGCCACACCGTCCTTTTCGCCCTAGCGTGGTCACAGGGTTTAGACATGGAGGAGCCATTGTTTGGCCTGCTGTAGTTGTGTGACTGTGCAGCCAGCCAGTGCTCACAAGAAAAATGCTGAGATCTGTGTGCGCTGATGAACAAGGGGATTCCTGTTGAGTGCAGACAAGCAAGTTGCAGAGTAGAATGGTAGGATTCCTTTTCTTGCGTTTCTGTTTTAACAAAGACTTTCTGTACATGTAGAAAGATCTAGAAGAGTGCACACTACACATAATGCACAAAAGTTAAGATAGGATTTTTAATCACATTCTGTGCAGTGAGCACATACGTATTTACTCACATTTTTATAAAAAGTGCCTAAGAAATACAAGACTTACGACAAAGACCCATGGTTGTTTGTGTCATCCCCCCCAAGCATCTTTCTAAACCTTTTATAAATCTATTTTACAAATCTTCCAGCGATTCTGATTCATCAGATTGTATAAGTCTTTTGACTCTTTGAATCTTTGCTTTTTTCCTACTATTTCCATCCATATTTCTTTTTAGTTTTATTAGACAGGGCAGTTCGGACTGACCCTGAACTAACTTTGTAGCCCAGGCTAGCCTTGAACCTTCAGCAGTCCTCCTGCCTCTGCTTCTGTCTCCTGGGATTACAGGTGTGAGTCTCCATGCCTGGTTCCATCCATATTTCTTAAACAAGATTATGCTTTATCTCGATTTCGTTCCCATTTTAGATATCTTTTGACTTTATTTAGGAAAACAGCACTTTGGACTCTGGTTAACTGCTATTTCTTTGCTTTTTTTTTTCCCTTCGTCATACCTACACTGAAAGGTTTTCATTAGTATTGAGTGGTTATTATAACCCTAGAACTACTATTTTTAGCTATTCACAACCACAACAAAGGAAACATAATCTATTCACATACATGAAGAAAAAAGCTTCCTTTTTCTTTTTTCTGAAAAAGTTACCTTTTCCTTCTGTTGAGCTCTCTTGTTTTCACCGTTTGCCTCTGTAAGTACCCCGTGGGAGTCCGGCTGCCTGGCCCGCTCCTCAGACCTCCCCAGTCTGCGGTGTGATCTCCGAGGGGCAGGTCTCTGCCGTCCAGCTTGGCTGCACCCTGGCTTCTGAAGCCCTTGCTCTGGCTCTGTTTCACTTGGGGGCTTGCTGAGCTCATTCTCCAGTGTTGTTTTTTTCCTTCTGTATAGATTACATGGAAAGTTTTATTAAGTTATAAAAGAAACCCCACTAGATAAAGTGGAATTGGGGAAAACACAAGTGTACCCAAGTTCTGGTGAAGACTTTCCCCCTTCAAAGAGATTACGTGCTAGACAAGCTTAAACTCTGGGAGGAAGCCTCCTTTCTGTCCCCGCGAGTTCCCGGTGTTCTCCAGTTTAAAACCCAAGAGAAGAAAGGTTAAAAACATGGATCTTATCTTCAGATTAGAACTACTATTCTTTGGTAAATGTTCTTGGTTTTCACTTGCCTTTGCTTTGTAAGATAACAAGCTGCTGGGCCGAAAGGTTAGCTCAGTGGTTCTGGCGCCTGCCTCACCAAGCGCAAGGTCCTGAGTTCGATCCCCAGTAACCACATACAATGCTGGGCATGGTGGCTCACGCCTGTAATCCCAGCACTAGGGAGGCAGAGGCAGGAGGATTGCTGAGATCGCGGCGGCTTGCCTGGGCTACACAGTGAGCTCAGGCCAGC
>PVIC010037116.1:0-18259 GCA_004025085.1 Thryonomys swinderianus
GCTTTTTCTAATAGTTTGAGATTCAGAATTTGGTTGGTTATTTGAGCTCACTCTGTTTTCCTAGTATGAGCATTCACAGCTACGAGTTTCCCTTGTAGAACTGTTTTTCTTGTGTCCCATAAGTTCCTGTATGTTGTATTGGCATTATCACTTAATTGCAAAAACTGTTTAATTTCTTCTTTAATTTTTTCTGTGACCCATTCGTTGCTCAGGAGAGTGTTGTTCAATTTCTGTGTGTTTGTGAAGTACTTGGAATTTCTTTTGCTATTGAGCTCCACCTTCAAGGCACAGTGGTCTGACAATATACAGGGGATAATTTCAATTCCTTTGCATTTACCTATACATGCTCTAGGAACTAGGGTGTGGTCTATGGAGAATGACCCATGAACAAGCTAGAAGAATGTGTAGTCTGACTTTGTGGGGTGAAATACTCTATAGACATCTATTAAGTCCATTTATTCAAGTTTCATTCAGTTCAAGTATTTCATTATTGATTTTTTTTGTCCCGTTGATCTGTTTTTGACATTTGGGTACTGAGGTCTCCCACTACTGTTTTATTAGTGCTTATTAGTCTTTTCATGTCCATTAATATTTGTTTTTTGGTTGTTGTTTTTTTTTTTTGAGACAGGGTCTTGCTTTGTAGTTCAGGCTGGCTCTGAGCTCACTATGTAGCCTAGGCAAGCTTCAAACTCAGCAATCCTCCTGTCTCTGCCTCCCGAGTACTGGGATTACAGGCATAAGCCACCATGCCCGGCACTGTGGTATGCAGTATTGATTGTTGGTGGGCATGAGTCTCCATGCCCAGCATTGTATGTGGTTACAAGGGATCAAACTCAGGACCTTGCACTTGTGAGGCAGGTACTGGAACCACTGAGCTAACCCTCCGGCCCCATTAATATTTGTTTTATATAGTTGAGTGCACTATAATTTGGTGCATACTAATACAAATGTCATCTCTTCCTCTTGGATTGTTCCTTGTATAAGGATGTACTGTTCTTCTTTGTCTCTTAGTTTTGAAGTCTATTTTGTGTGCAAATAAGATAGCCACTCCTGCTTTTTTGCAGTTTCTCATTGCATGGAGAATTTCCCCTCCTTTTATTTTCAGTCTATGGATTTCTTTCTGAATTAGGTGTGTTTCTTGTATACAGCATATTGTTGGATCTTGCTTCTTAATTCATTCTGCCAGTTTGTGTCTTTTAATTAGTGCGTTGAGGCCATTGATATTAATAGTTATAACTGATATGTACTGACTTAGCTCTGTCATGATGTTTTCCTATTCTTGGGTCTTTTATTCTTTGCTTTTCCCCCTTTCCATTCAGTTTATTGCTTTGTCCAATGAGTTCACTATTCTGTGTCTCATGATATTGTGACACTCATTATCTTTTTCTAGGATATTGTTTAGAATTTTTTGGAGTGCAAAGGTTTTTTTTGGTTTCTTGTTTGTTTGTTTTGTTTTTGTTTTTGAGACAGGTTCTCGCTTTGTAGTTTAGGGTGGCCCTGTGCTCACTATGTAGCCCAGGCAAGCCTCAAACTCAGCAGTCCTCCTGTCTCTGCCTCCTCAGTGCTGGGATTACAGGCATGAGCCACCACACCCAGCAGGAGTGAAGGTTTTATAATCATGTCATTTCTTAGGTGTTCTTTGTCAGGGAAAGATGTTATTTCCCAATCAATTTTGAAGGATAGTTTTGCAGGATACATCAGTCTAGATTGGATGTTGTTTGCTTTTGGGGTTTATAGCTTCACTCTGGGCTCTCCTTTACTTGAGTGTTTGGGTTGAGAAGTCTGCTGTGATTCTGATTGGTTATCCTTTGTATGTGGTTTATTTCTTTTCTCTGAGTGCTTTCAATATTTAACTCTTCTGTTGGGTTTCTGGGATCTTGATTATTATATACCTAGGAGTAAACTTTTTTATATCATGGCTACTTGGAGTCTTATATGCCTCACTTACCTGTGTGTCAAATTATTTTCCTTTTCCTATGAAGTTTTCTGCCATTACATCTGTGAACAGCTTTTTAATATCTTTTGCACTGTCTCCTGTCTCTTCATTGACTCCAGGCAGTCTTATGTTGTTCTTCTCTGTATCATCTAAGAGCTGCTGGGTTGTTTTTCATGGTCCCTTGCTATTTTCCATAAAGTATTCCTTTCCTGTTCACTGGCTGCAGTCCTATCATCTATGTCTGATATTTGATCTTCACATTCATTCATCCTATTTTTCAAACTTTCACTCAAGTTTTTAATCTCCTGGAAATCTGTTTGAAGCTTTTTAACAGATTTCATTACTTTCATAACCTGAGATTCTATCATGTTCCTGATCTCTTCTTTAGTATTATTAATCATACCTTCCAGTTTGAACACTATCTGTTTTTATCTGAGAAATTACTTCTGATTTCCATTTTATGAGATCTCTTTTGATACTGGCTCAGAGTCCTATTGTTTGAGCTTCAGTTTGCTCTATTCCCATTTTCCCTGGTTTCCTCTGTGGTGATGATCTTTGTGTCTGGGTTTTAAAATTTTTTCTCATTTCTATTAATAGTGTGTTTGCTGATGTTTTTGGTTAATTCTGGGCCTACTATCTGGGCAATGTTTAATGAAAGTCTCTTTCTTCTTAATATTTGGAACCTGTAGGAGATGGCTACTTCCTGGGTTGTCCTCTTTGCATCTCTAATGGCCCTTAAGTGATCTCAGTTCTGGCACACCATGGAAAGTACTTAAACAAAACAATCACATTACGTCAATTGACATAATACAATCAGTATCATCAACATTATCAAACAGCACAGGAAATGACAGTCTTTGGCAGTTACTATTCTGATACCTTTAACCTCATGAATTAGATCTGTGACCATATGCCAAAATTTAGAACTAACCAGAATTATGTTTACAACGTACAGGTCCTTCAGTATAGTAGCATCACACTTTAGGTTTAAGGTTCACCAGGGTTTTGGGGGGTAGAGAGACTGAAGGGGAGGGAGAGAATAGAAATAGGGTTAGAGAACATATAAAGATTGTACAAACACCAAGAAACTGATAGAGGCCAGAGGACAAAAGAGACAGAAGGGACAAATACAAAACAGAAAAGACTAATAACACCCAAAGCACTATGTATATTCCTATAATAGCACAGAAGAAAGAGAGAGTATGGAAGACCGAAATGCATTAACTTCTGGGAATTTACTGGAAGACAAGAGAGGAGGAAAGAACAAAAGAAGAATAGGGGGCTGGGCATAGTGGCTCATGCCTGTAATCCCAGCACTCGGGAGGCAGAGACAGGTGGATTGCTGAGTTCGAGGTTTGCCTGGGCTACATAGTGAGCTCAGGACCAGCCTGGGCTACAAAGTGAGACCCTATCTCAAAAAACAAAACAAAACAAAAACAAAAACAAAGAATAGGGGTACCTAGCAGCCACAGGCTAACAGGAAACTATTTTCCCACTCCTATAAAAATAAGAGCAGTTGAGAGAAGATAAAAACCTGAAATTGGACAGACTCAGCAAAAAGAGAGTAGAAAAATGAAGAATGAAAAAGAAGTGATAAAAAAAGAAAGAAAAAACAATAACAGCACCAGCAATTAAAAAGAAAAAGAAAACAAAGCCAAAAACCTACCAAAGGAGCCATTCATGTCATGGATCTGCTGTCTCTTATAGATAGTAAGAGCAGTAGTACACTGATTGGAGTTGACTAGTCACAGGCAGATGGCTGTCGCCCCTTGCCTAGGTTCTGGCTGCAATGCCTGAGTTGAGCTCATTGAACTCCTGTAGGCTTGAACTCCGCAAGAGTCCAGGGGGCTGTAGGTGTGGGACTGACTCCACCAACTCACCAATAGCTGTAGTCAACAAAATTTTTTCACTCTTCCAATGGGTATATTTCATTGTGGCAGACAGGGCAGTTGGATACTGAAGGCCTCTGCCTAAGTCCCAGCAATGCCTACTCATTTATTTAGTGTGTGCAGACAAGTAAATGGAGTCTCTGAGGGCCTCTTCCCATGTGCCAGTCCCATGAGAGGTCAGGACCCAAGCGTCAGTGTGGGCAGACAAGAAAATGAAGTCTCTTCAGGCTCCTCCTCTGATGCTGGTCATGTGGAAACTCAGGACCTGAGTGCTGTGGGGAAAGCAGGCTAGTCCCATGCCAGAGGCCTGTCTGTGAGAAGCAGTGCTTATTCGGCATAGGCAGAGAAGTAGATGGAATTTCTGCGGGGTCCTCAGTTACAGACTTTACATAAGAAGGAGAATGTGAGAAGGGACAAATAATGGGGCACACAGAGTTTCTTCTCTATAAATTCTGTCTTAAGACACAAGCACCTTCCTATGCTCACCTCTCATGGTGTGAAGCAGAACTGCACCCAGGAAAAGAAATTAACAAAGGAGTCAGGGCCAGAGATTAGCTCAGTAGTTCCAGTACCTACCTAGCAAGCACAAGGTCCCTGGTTTGATCCCCAGTAACCACATACAACAATACTGGGCATGGTGACTCAAGCCCACCAGCAATCAGTACCACATACCACAAATGCTGGGCTTGGTGGCTTAAGCCTGTAATCCCAGCACTTGGGAGGCAGAGGCAGGAGGACTGAGGAGTTTGAGGCTTGCCTGGGCTACATGGTGAGCTCAGGGCCAGCCTGAACCAGAAAGCGAGACCCTGTCTCAAAAAAAAAAAGAGCATAGGGGTCAGCCTGCCCCACCCTCCAAGCAAATGCTTCTTTGTTGATGAAGATGCTCTGTTTGCACTCCTTAGGGAAGGGTTCTCAATAGCTTGATAGCTGTGCTCACAAAGAATACTGAAAAATGGCATTTCTCCTAAATTCTTGCAGTAAGATCGCCACACAGGAGTTTTAAAAAAGGAAACTGTCTCTTCTGTGACTTTAAAATCTTAAGTGTACATTTGTTCTGATTATATAATTATCAATGAAGCAACTAAATAAAATTAAGAAACAATGATAATTATTCATAATTCCACTCCACAAAACAATCACAACTAAAATTTGTATAGTATGTGCACACACACATATTGGTATCATAACCTAATCGACACATTACTGAAAAATTTGAAATGATAGACAACTATAAAAAAATTAAAATTACCTTTACAGCTTCTTGGAGAATATTTTTCTTCTCACTTTTCTAATTCCCCTCAAACACTAAGTAATATGACACTATCTTATGCGCTGTTCTAAAACTCTCCTTAAGCTACTATTATCACTATCATTATAGTTGTTAATTATTGAAATTTAGATTTTCAGGGAGGTAACATTATTCCCATTTCACAGATGCAAAAATTGAGAGTGACAGATGATAAATAAATTGATCTAGAGTAATTTTAACCAAGTTTAATATACTCTAAGCCCATGCACTTAATCTATGTCAATAAATACTCATTTAGTGTTTGTTTAAAATTAATTGTTCAATTTACTAAAGTTACAAATGCAAAACCTTGGTTCAATTTAAAATATTAATCATTCTTTCAACCTTCTTATAAATCTAAAATGCTTTAATAATCATTTATAAGAAGCTTGGGTTACTTTGGTCCCACTTATAAATTAATTAAATACCTTAATTATTTCAAAATAAACTTTGAAATGTAATATAGTCAGTTTTTTCTAAGTATTTCAGTTATTTCATTAACAAAGACTCTTCCAGAGTATTTAATACTTGTAAATTTACTAAGTTAAATATTAATGTCTTAAACATCTTTAATTATTCCTCTATTCTTTATAAAATATGATGTAGACATTAAATAGCAAGCTTAACCCAATTATTAGTTTATACATCGTAAAGTAGATTACAAATCCAACACACAAAATTCTGTTAAATGTTACAAATACCTAAAGTACTACACAGGAACAAATTAATTAACACACAAATGTTAATATTGCTTGTTAGATTTACTTCATAATCTTTATATTTACTATTAGATATATTTGACTGTCAGGGATTTAGCTCAAGTGGTACCACACCTACCTTGGAACTAGAAGGGCCTGAGTTCGATCCCTAGTACCGCCAAAAAAAAAAAAAAAAGATATATTTGAGAGGAGCTGAGACTGGGTCTCACTGTGTAGCTCAGGCTGGCCTTGCACAAGATGTGGTCTTCTGGTCTCTGCCTCCCAAGGGCTGGGATTGCATGTATGAGCTACCATACCTTGTTACTTATAGGTATCTTTAATCAAAACATATTTATCCAGTTCTGGTTAATGTATCAGAGGAGTAATATTTATTAGAGTAACTATTCTGGTAATAGCAATGGTAAATCTTGGACAAAATATTAACCAACTGTGTGAAAGCACCGGAGAGTCACTGGTAGTGGGCAACAGTGGGAACGGACATTCTGAGAGAGAAGGGAAGCCCACTGAGTGTGGCCCACATTTAGTCAGCTTCTACCCAACAACATCTTTATTCACTGCAGTGCCTGGGAAGTGTAGCTGAAATAAAGAGTGGCATCTTAACTGGGCTGCTGAGACAGAAATCAGAGTTTTGACATGATCCAGATGCATTGGGAATTGAGGGTGGGGTGAGGTGGGGGAGGCTAGAAAGAAAGAAGATACCAAGAAAAGAGATTCAAAGTGTTCATAGAAATATCCCTCAAGTCACTGGCTGATTCCTGAATTGCACAGGACAAGACTCTAAGGAACCCAGAATAAGAGGCTAATGGACTGAGATGAGGTATTAGCAATTATCTAGAACTTTGGAGATAAGTTTGGTATTTAACTCTGTATGAGTCAGCTTTCCATTCTAGGCCAAAATACCCAATGCCTAAAACTTAAAGGAGATGTTTATTCGGCTTATAGTTTTCATGGGATTTAGTCCATGGTTTGTCAGCTGTAATAGAGAAACAGCATGGAAAAGGGCATGAAGGAGGAAAGGGTCTCACCCACGGCAGCTAGGAACCAGAGAGACAAGAGAGGAGTGGGGGAGAAGGATCCACCCTTCCAGGCCACACCCCCAGTGACCCACCTCCAACCAGGCCCCAACTCCTAACAGCACAATCAGCTGTGAACTCTTCAATGAATGAATCCACTGGTGAACACACAGCATTCCCATTCTCCAGGCACCTTCCATACCCAGAAGATTTTGGGGGAAGAATTTAGATCTAAAACCACAGCAAAGCCCAACCAAAATTAGCAGAATATCCCAAATACATTCGCTTTGTCTTTGAATGTCAAAAGGGCCACATCCTTGATGGGAGGCCGAGGTAGGAGGATCACAAATCCCAGTCCATCCTGGGAAATTTAATGATTTAGTGAGACCTTGTCTCAAAAAGAACTTTGCAAAGTAAATATCTAGTTACTCATAAAACTTCCTCAAATACATGGTGATCTTTCTGTCTCACCTTCCCAAATTCTGGGATTCCAAGTGTAGACCGTCACACCTGGCTAACCCCACCATTATTTAGCAAGGCTGAGGCAGAAAGATTTTAAGTTAGAGTCCTGCCTGTGAAGTTTAGAGGGACCTAGTCTCAAAAATTTAAAAATATTAAGGCCAGGGGCCGGAGGGTTAGCTCAGTGGTTCCGGCGCCTGCCTTGCAAGCGCAAGGTCCTGAGTTTGATCCCTGGTAACCACATACAATGCTGGGCGTGGAGACTCACACCCACCAGCAATCAATACCACATACCACAGTGCCGGGCATGGTGGCTCACGCCTGTAATCCCAGCACTCGGGAGGCAGAGACAGGCAGATTGCTGAGTTTGAGGCTTGCCTGGACTACATAGTGAGCTCAGAGCCAGCCTGAACTACAAAGTGAGACTGTCTCAAAAAAAAAAAAAAAACAAAAACAAAAACAGAACCAGCCGGATGTGGCGGCTCATGCCTGTAATCCCCGCATTCAGGAGGCAGAGACAGAAGGATTGCTGAGTTCAAGGCTTGCCTGGGCTCCATAGTGAGCTCAGTGCCAGCCTGAACTACAAAAGCAAGACAAAAAAAAATACTAAGGCCAGGTACATAGCTCACTCAGAGTACTCCTGGTCTCTGTCTCCAATACCAAAGGGAAAAAATCAGGCTTTTGCTTGTTTGATCAGTTTTTTTCTAGGATCTTCTAGGACTCTGACCCCACAAATTCCAGCTGCATAGTGGCTTTGAACTGCAGTTTTTGTCTTTCTAGCCTGATAAGCCTGCTGAAGGTTTCAGGCTGCTGCTGACCTCTGCCCCCGTGGTCAGAATGTGGATGCAGTTCAGTGGCCTCTCTCTGCTCCAGGACACTGGACCTTCACAGTGTCCATTTGAGTCTTTCTGGTTTCATTTTCATTGTGGCTTTGAATTGGTGAATCAGCAGGTGTGCCATCAGATTTTTTTTTTTTTTTTGAGACAGGGTCTCGCTTTGTAGTTCAGGCTGGCCCTGAACTCACTATGTAGCCCAGGCAAGCCTCGAACTCAGCAATCCTCCTGTCTCTGCCTCCCGAGTGCTGGGATTACAGGCGTGAGCCACCACGCCCGGTTTGCCATCAGATTTTGAGGTGGGGACATGATTAGAATACATATGTTCAGGGACCAGCTATTTAGCTCAGTGGTTCCCGCATCTGCCTAGCAAGCTCAAGGTCTCTGGTTCGATCCCCGGTAACCACATACAACAATACTGGGCATGGTGGCTCACACCCACTGACAATCAGTACCACATTTCACAATGCCGAGCATCGGGGGTCAAGCCTGTAATCAGAGGATTGCTGAGTTTGAGGTTTGCCTGGGCTACATAGTGAGCTCAGGGCCACCCTGAGCTACATACAAAGCAAGACTCTGTCTCAAAAAAAAAAAAAAATACATGCGGCATTCCATAGGCAGGGGTAATGTACTTTTCAGAGATTGAGCTCCCCACTGCAACCCAAAACCTAATTATGTATTGCAAAGCGTCGACACTTCAAGTAAATTTGAATATTAAGGGCCAAGGATTTAGCTGAAGTGGTACCGCACCTATCTTGGAAGCACAAGGGCCCAAGTTCAATCCCTGGTACTGCAAATAAATAAATAAACAAACAAACAAATAAATAAATAAAATGCTGAGATTTTAGTTTAGAAAAAAACAATTCATACATTAATATCTTTTGTCTTAAAAGAAAAATAACCCATGTGCCATAGGTTTGCCACCTCTGCCCTAGGGTAATGGCTTATTTTGGGGTAAGAAGAAACTAGGTGTGTTTTGTTCCTGCCTCTGAGGAGTGAACACAAAACCAGCCATCTCTACAGAATTCTTTGCACTTTGGATGGCCCAGATGTGAGGAGAAACTGTTTTTCTTTGTACACAGCCCATTTCTTCCTTTCATCAAGCCTTTGTTATAAAATATAGAAATGTCAAGCCAGAGTTACAAAAATTGGAATATATTTGAATATTTTTTAAAATTTTTTTCTTTTTTATTGCATTCTTTATTGGTACAATTTGCATACATCTCACAATCACACATAACTTTGGGGAATTTGTACCAATATATGACACAGTCAATTCTCATCTTTACCCATATCCCCACCCACAACTCCCCACCCCCTATATACGTGCTCTTTTATTTTCTTTCAGAATCATATTTATTCCTTCCCCTCATTACATCCCCACACCAAATTTCCTTTGGAAATTTCCCATTCTAAAAAGACTGTCATACTACTAGAGCTCATTTGCATCTACCAGTGCTCGTATCAACGAGAAGATCCGGTATTTGCCTATCTGTGCTCTATTGATTTCACTTATTAGTGTGTCCTCCAAGTGCATCCATTTGCACATAAATGAATCAATCTTGTCATTCTTTATGGCAAAGTAATACTCCATTTTATAAAAAAAAAACCACATCTTTATCCAGTCTCCAGTTGATGGGCATTTGGGTTGTTTCCAAGACTGAGCTATCACAAACTGAGCTGCTATGAACAAGGGTGTACATCTGTCTTTCCAATGTGATTTTCTAAATTCTTTTTGGTATATTCCTAGCAGGGGGATAGCAGGGTCAAATGGGACCCGTAGTCCTAGTTTTCTGAGAAATCTCCACACGGATCTCCACAATGGTTGCACAAGTCTGCAATCCCACCAACAGTGGAGAAGGGTTCCTTTCTCCCCACATCCTTGCCAGCATTTATTGTTGGTTGATTTTGTGATAGCCGCCATTCTTTGTGGAGTGAGATGAAATCTCAGTGTTGTTTTCATTTGCATCTCTCAAATGACCAGTGATGTTGAACATTTCTTCATATGTTTCTTAGCTGCTTTAACTTCTGCTTCTGAGAAGTGTCTGTTCATTTCAGATGCCCTATTTGAATATTTATATCAACAAATGTGGCCTTTTAAAAAAATACAAAGCAAGTTGGGTCTAGTAGTGTACACCATAATTCCAGCACTCTGGGAGGCTGAGGCAGGAGGATCACACATCTGAGCTCAGCCTGGATAATTTAGTGAGTTAACAAGAGCCTGTCTCAAAATAAAAAATTACAAAGGATTGAGTATGTAGCTTAGTTATGGAGGGCCTGGCTTCCATTTCCAGTAGCAGAAAACAAAAACTCAGATATGACCTTTGCATCTTTTCATTTACTTGAGAATTATAAGAATATTAGTTCGTGGGCCGGAGGGTTAGCTCAGTGGTTCTGGCGCCTGCCTCGCAAGCGCAAGGACCTGAGTTCAATCCCCGGTAACCACATAGAATGCTGGGCGTGGAGACACGCCCACCAACAATCAACACCGCATACTACAATGCCGGACGTGGTGGCTCACGCCTGTAATCCCAGCACTCAGGAGGCAGAGACAGGAGGATTGCTGAGTTCGTGGCAGTTTGCCTGGGCACCATAGTGAGCTCAGGGCCAGCCTGAACTACAAGGCGAGACCCTGTCTCCAAAAAGCAAAAAAAAAAAAAAAAAAAGAATATTAGTTCGTAATGCACTATCCACCCTGGTGCCCAATGAAACATCAAAAGTTTCCCTCCGTTCATCCATACAATGTATGGATACAGTGACAGCCTCACTTGCATACACCATGCCTAATATAACCATGATCCTGTGACATTTGTCCCCTTGACCATGTCAGGCCCCTACTGGGAGGACTGTTCTGAGAAACTCAGGTTAGAGGTGTGGACATGGAAGAGAACTGAAGTGTAAAAACAGACCAGCTCTGTGAGCCTTTCTTTGGGCTCTCTCACACTAGCATGTATGCAAGTCATTAAATTCACTTCTGTGTCCCCTTCTCTGTCATCCCCAGGGTCGCAGGACAGGGTGGGGATGGAGTGGACTCTGGGTAGGACCAGGGTTGAAATCCCAGCTGCACCTCCCATTCTTTAATGCAGTGGCCTAGGACTGACCCTTCTTTCTGCTCTTTGGGTTTGTTTCTCACAAAGTGAAGAGAAAGCAGTAGCTGTCTGATAGCATCACTGTGGGAATTAAAAGCGACGAGGATATGAAGGTGCCCAGCAAGTAGTATTTGCTTTTTCTTTTTTCTTTTTTTTTTTTGGACTAACAATTTGCAAAACTGGCATAGCATTTAGTTAATGATGGGTAGGGATGTAGCTCTGTGGTAGAGCACTTAAAATATGTTTGGTTAGTGATTGCTAAAAATAAATATGTGAATGTGATGCTGGAAATAATCTCAGCTCCCTGCAAGGCTGTTGATTGACTTCAGTAGTGAAGTCGGGTGAGAAGAGCTGTGTACAGCGCACACATGTTATTAGTTTTGTTGAGCATGAAATGATAATGAGCTAGAAGAGCCTTCAGGGCGATCCTGGTTGGTGCTCTTCCTAGTACAGATGAGGAAACTGGCCCAGTAGACAGAGTGGCAGTGCTCAGTACCCTCGCTGGTTCCTGGGGGGCCAGGCTGGGGGAAGGGTGCAGACGCTGGACCTCCCTCCCTTACATTGTGTTCACGCTGATCTCGGATTTGGGGGCCAAGGCTTGTAACTCACACACTCTCAGAGCTCGAGCCAACCAACCGGCAGCCCAGGTTCAAGGCTGCCAGTAGGAGGAGCTGCGGGGTCACGTTGCACCCGGCTCGGACACGGAAAGGGAGCGGGATGCGGGCTAAATTTGCGATCCATCTGCCAGTCTGCCGTGAGCTCAGCACCACTGGGTCTGTAGGAGCCGGTCAGCTGGCCCTGCCGGCTCGCAAGAGAGAGAGAAGACGCTGGGGAACGGTCGGGACAGTGATGGCAGTGAAAGACAAGTGGCCCAGTGTGGGCAGAAGGAGGCAAGCACAGCAAGGGCTGCAAAGGCCCCAGAAAAGGAATGCGTTCACACCCCGCAGGAAAGGCCAGAGGAAGGAAGAATGTCCTAGCAGAAAAAAGCAGGGGTTACCCTGGGTTGTTGCAGAAATGTACATAGATGGCACTTAAAGTGGAAAGATCAGCTTCTGCCAGGGAGTAGTACTTTCCATCCTGGAGAGCTGGGACGTAATGAGGCAGCTGGAGGCCTGCGTGTCAAGGAGGGAGCGGGGGACAACTTCAGGAGTGGTGACCAGAGGGCCTTCTCTACCAACCAGGCACCATGGTGAGGGCTGGTGTATAGTCTAAGTATTGGGAAGCTGAAAGAGGAAATGCACCGGAATGTGATGGCACAGGCCTGTAATGCTGGCATTCTGTGAGGCTGAGACAGGAAGATCTCAAGTCTGAGCCCAGCCTGGGCAACTTAATGACACAAATATTGATCACTTGGCAGGTAACAGAAAATTGCAGTTTATTCTGTCATCCCTGAAAAAATTCCCAGAACAAATGAAACTCAAATGTCCATTCTGGGAGATGCCACTTTTGCAAACACCACAATGATGTCTTCTTCGCAGGCCCTCAGTCCTGTTCCCTTGAAGTCCGCATCTTTAGCCTTCCACACTGTAAGCCATGATGGAGCACCTGAGCTGCATGCATCCAAATGCAGATCTTTTGACAGTGTAAAGCACAGACCAGATCTCAAAGACTTAGCATAATAAAAGAATGCCCAATGTTTCCTTAATCTTTTTTTTTGAGACAGAGTCTCACTTTGTAGTTCAGGCTGGCCCTGAGCTCACTACGTAGTCCAGGCAAGCCTCGAGCTCAGCAATCCTCCTGCCTCTGCCTCCTGAGTGCTGGGATTATAGGCATGAGCCAACAAAGGCAGCATTTGTGGCATGTGGTACTGATTGCCAGTAGGCGTGAGCCACCACACCTGGTAGTGTTGTATGTGGTTACTGAGGATCAAACCAGGGACCTTGCGCTTGCTAGGCAAGTGTTGGCACCACTGAGCTAAATCTTCAGCCTTCCTTAATCATTTTTATATTGATTACTTAAGTGATAATTTTTGGATACATTGAGGAAAATGCAATACATTATTAAAATTAACTTTGCATTATGTTTTTAACATAACCACTAGACTGGCACATATAAGATTAAATATGCGCTCATGTTGGTAGCTTACATATTTCTGTTAGACAGTGATTTTTTAAATCTACACTTTTTCAAGAAATATTATATTCTGGAGCTGCCTGAATTGCAGTTAATGATATTAACAGGTGGGGAAGTTTTCACCCAATGAAATGAAAAATTTTCTATACATTTCTATTTCCTTCCTAGGCTGAGTAAAATCATACAGATATCTTGAACCACTATATTGTTGGCTTTCAAGGACAGCATTTATGTAACCATGATTTCTTTTCCCATAGGAGAAGGAATACAAACCAGAATTGCAATAAAGATTGCCATTATTAAAAAGTTTTAATAATAAATATTTTTTGATGATCCCTAAAGCATGACAAATTATTGCACCTGAATCTTTTTAGCCTTCATTTATGAAATCTAAGTGCAGCCTGAGTGAACAGGTGTGTTTTGTTGCTTGTCTTTTTAATTGGGGCTCTCAAGTGTCTTTTTGTCTACAGCAGTGGCCTTGCTGTTTCTCCTCTTTGTTTTCATAACACTGACTTTTCAAAGATTCTAGGTGGTGCCTTTGAATGTGTTCTATTATTTTCTGAATTCCTGGGAAAAGGAGCTCAGGCCCTGAGGCCACATTTTTTTTTCTTTTTTTTTCCTTTTCGTGTGTGTGTGTGTGTGTGTGTGTGTGTGTGTGTGTGTGTGTGGTATACTAGGGATCAAACTCAGGACCTTGTACTGCAAGACAGGCATGGTAGTACTAAACTAAATCCCCCGCCCCAAGGCCACACATTTTAGTAATACTGTTTCACAGGTAATGTTGTGGACTTAGCACTGCATCGTGTTGGAAAATATTAAATACCAACCTTTTCTGCAGTTCATAATTCTGAGTTTAATGACTTGTTTAAAGTGGTGATCACCAGATTGCTTCTTTCAAAAGGTGTGTGTTTCCATTTGTAACTATTAAGTAACTGACAGGATATACCACGTGAATATTTTTTCCTTGTAATTTTGCTCCTAATAGCCATTACATCTATTGCTAATCTCTGCTTGAACAAAACATTTCTTTAGAAGCTGTAAAACGATGATTTTTAAATTCTATAATTCCTTTCACATCTATGAGCTACAACTCTTCTCTGTAGATTTGCCTCTTCCCTTTTCTCTTTTTATTACATGAATTCTTGGGTTGCAATATTTTACAAATAATTACAGTCGTTATTCATTGTGATGTTCAAATTATTGCGAATTTGGTCAGTGTCCTTTTCATCCTGCCTTGCCATTCTTTAAACACTTCTTTGCTTTCTAGTACAGTGAAATTTCTCATGCTCACTTTGTACTTTTCCTGCCCTAAACTGATCCTCTTTAGTCATGAAAGATATTTAGAACCAAGATCTGTATAGTAGGAGGGCTTTGTGCTCAGTTTCTCAATGAATAGTATTATTTAAATTGAAGTATTTTGCACATATAATATCCGTCCTTTACAAATATACAATTGACAATGCAAATCCAAAGCATCATTAGATACCACTTCACTAACATGATCTTTTCTTTTCTTTTTCAAGATAGGGTCTCACTTTGTAGTTCAGGCTGGCCCAGCTCACTATTACCCAAGGCAAGCCTCGAACTCAGTCATCCTCCTGCCTCTGCCTCCCGAGTGCTGGGATTACAGGGGAGTTATTGGCTTAAACTACCTCACCGAGCATTGCAATATATGGTACTGCTTGCTAAAGGGCATGAGTCACCATGCCCAGTATTGTTGTATGTGATTACTGGGATCGAAAGCAGGACCTTGCACTTGCTAGGCAGTCACCGGAACCACGGAGGTAAATCTCCAGCCCCAGGATGATCAATCATTCTTAAAGACAACTACGGCAGGAAATGAGAGAACACTGACCCCTGCTGGTGAGGAAGTAAATTGATACACTTGCTATCTAGCGTGGAAGCTCCTCAAAAGCTAAAATTCAAATTAACATATGATCCAGCACTTCCACTTTTTGGTACTGACCCAGAAGAACTGAGGATAGAGAGTGGAAAGGTATTTGTACATCCTTGTTCACACCAGCATTATTCACAGTCACCAAAAGGTAGAAGCAACCCCCATCCAATGATGGATGAACTGATAAAGGGAATGTGGTACATGCATGCTGTAGAACGGCATTCATCCTTAGAAGGAAGGATAATTTGTGAATAATGAAGACATTATGGTGAGTAAAAGAAGTCAATCACCAAAGGGCAAATACTACAGTATTCCACTGACCCGAGGTCCTAGGATGTGAAACCCATAGAAGTAGCAAGTAGAATGTGTATTCCAGGGCCGGGGTGGAGGGGTAGTTATTTTTTAATGGGTGTGCAGTTTTGGGTTGAGGAGACGAACTCATTCTGGGGATGGATAATCACCATGGCTGTATATCAAGGGAAAGTACTTAATACCACTGAACTGTACATTTAAAATGACTAAAGTGTTTCCTGTAACGCATATTTTGCCACAATTAAAATTGTTCAATGGTGGGTCAATTTAGCTCAGTGGCTCCAGAGCCTGCCTAGCAAACCCAAGGTCCCCGGTTTAATCCCCAGTAACCACATACAACAATACTGGGTGTGGTGGCTCACGCCCACCGGCAATCAGTACAAGTCCCCACAAATGCTGGGCTTGGTGTCTCAAACCTGTAATCCCAGCACTTGGGAGGCAGAGGCAGGAGGATTACTGAGTTTGAGGCTTGTCTGAGCTACACAGTGAGCTCAGGGCCAGCCTGAACTACAAAGCAAGACTCTGTCAAAAACAAGAAAAAAGAAAAAAAAAATATATATATATATATCAGTGGTACTTAGTATGTTCAGAGTTGTAGAAACATCCTATCTAATTTCATCCTCCCACGCCAAGAACCCCAAGAAACCCACTAGCAACCACTTTCTTGTAATTGCCTTCCCCAGCCTTTGGCGACTGTTAATCTACTTGCCGCTTATCTATTCTAGAGACTTCTTACAAAGGAATTCACAGAGTATGTGACCCTGTGTCACTGAGCATAATGTGTTCAAGGGTCATCCATGTTATACATGTATCTTCCTTCATTTCTTGCCAAAGCCAAATAGAATTCCGTTGTTCTACGCTGTTCCTTAGTCGGTGGATAAGGGTTGTTTGTATTTCAATTATTGTGAGTAATGCTGCTGTACACATAAGTGCACAAGGTTTCGTGTGAACAAGTGTTGACTATTTTCCGGGGTGCATCTCCACAAGTAGAACCTCAGAACAGCGCTGCTGGGTTCCGTGATGTGTCCACATTTAACTGTCGGAGGCACTGTTTTCCGCGGTGGTTGTAGAAGTGAACGTTCCACCACTTAGGAGAGTTCCAAGTGAACACTATCTGCATGTTTGTCGTTTTCTAAATTTCTAAACAGCCACATAACTGATTTTAAATTGCATAACTTGGTTGCGTCTCCCTTTGCCAAGGTAATAAAGTAGGCTGGGAATGCCACACGTGTTTAAAATAACACGAATGATTTTAATAATATATGTAGGACAGTTCCTATTATCTATGTCACACTATTGTCTGCCCAACCTGTGGCCTCCAGATGGCTTGCGTGGCCGGCAGGTAGGGAAGGGGCGGTTCCCAGGCACACCCATTACGTCGGCCCCACCTTGTTCCTGCAGCGGCCAGCCGCAGGAACTACATTTCCCACAATGCCCCTCTCAGGTCGAAATTTGGAAGTTTGGAAGGCAGAAGGGAAGGGGAATCTATTCTTCCTGGGAGGCAGAGACAGTCATCCCTGAACAGATGCGAGGCTCACGAGGCTTCCCGGAAAGCTCTCCGAAGCCACCTGCTGCAACTTGATGCCTTTCGGTGCCGCCGCGTCTCCCTGCGCTGCAGCTGCCGGGAGCTCGCTCCTGCAACAATCCTGTGAACCCCGAGCGCTCCACGAAACCCTGCAGGTCCGGAACACAAACAGCTGTTCGTGTTTTCCTGAACAGACCTTGGATACACACACACACACACACACACACACACACACACACACACACGTGAGCGAGCGACGCGGGGGGAGGTGATTAAAATCAGAGAAAGAGGAGAAAATACAGCGTGCCTAGAGACAGGGTTTTTCACCATCGGGAAATTTCTGTTTTGGAGCCAAACTCGAGTTCCGCCGTGCTATCCGTAATTTATTACAGACATTTAAAAACACAAAAAATTTATTTAAAATGTCATTAAAAACTCATTGTGAACACCATTTACTCATGGAATAGTAATCCACCCAACAGATATCCCATAACTTAATGAATTCGTTCTACAATGTTGGCATTCAGGTTATTGTTACTGTTATGCCTGTTATAAATTCCGTCTAGGTGAATTTCAAAAGTAATATTTCTAGTTAAAAATATAAACATATTAGATTATCAATATACATGACCAAATCCATTTCTATAAATGTAGTGATTTACACTCCTACGAAAATTAACAAGCAAAAACAGAATGGGTGGCTGGGGATTTAGCACAGTGGTTCCAGCACCTGCTTCGCTGACACAAAATCCTGAGTTCAAACCCTGGTACAAAAAAAAAAATTAAATTTGGACCATGGGTACAGTCACTTCACAATAATAATTGTTCATTTGATAGGCATAGTTTATGTTTTAAAATTCAGGCTTACTTTTATTCACCTGTTGATTTGTGGGTCTCCCAGCTTTCCTTGCCCTTTACTCTTCCTTTCTTTTCTTCCTTTTTGCCTGTCCCTTTCATTTCTTCTTTCTCTCCCTCCTTTCTTCCTTTCTCTCCTGGCTCCTGTCTTTTCAGCCTTTCCATACAAATCTATCATAGGTCGTTTTTGTAAATTTGCTTAACATCCTGCTGTATTTAATTTTATGTACATGCATTTTATATTTTAGATCTTCATGTTATAAAAATCCATTTATTTATAGTTTCCAACAGGACTTTAATCTTTGAAAGTGTTCAGAAGTCTGATAAATATTAACTTCTATTTTTCTACTATTTATGATAACTTAAAATTT